>VZRR01008201.1:182024-214424 GCA_013398015.1 Oreocharis arfaki | reverse complement strand
CGCAGCGGGCGGGCGGGGGGTGCCTCCTTTCCCCGCCGCTGCGAGGGGGGACTCGGGTGGCGGTGTGTGCGGGGCGGGGGGATGTGTTTAATTTAAACGTGAGTGTTTCCGCGCTGGGGTGCGCGGCTGGCATTGTTCTCCGCCGGGCTGCAGGAGGGGGCCGCCATTGTGTGTGTGTGCCTGTGTGTGTCTGTGCGAGAGCGGGAGGCACCTTCCCCCCATGCCCAAGCCCCCTCCGGAGCCCCCCGCGGCGCCCTTTGTTGCCGGGGCGGCGAAGGGAAGGGAAAAGAAGGGCGGCCCCGCGCTTCTCCCCCCGCCCCGCACCGCCCGGGGGCAGCGGCGGGCGCGCTCCCTCCGCGCCAGCCCCGCGGGTGCCCCCCGGGACGGGCCGCGCTGCCCTGTCCCCTTGTGTCCGACGCCGGCCCGGAGGAGGGAGCCGGGTCCGCCGGCTGAAAGAAACCTAAAAAAAAGAGAAAAAAAAGGAAGAAGAAAGCAAACCGCCCGCCGCCTGTTTCCAATCAGCGCGGTACAAGTTTATGTGAGCGTGCCCTGCGGGCACCGAGCGTGCTCGGACTGCTCGGGAGAATTAAAGATGGGCGAAACGCTTCCCTCTCCTGAGCCGAGCGGCGGGGGCTGCCGAGGAGCGCGGCTCCTCCCCGGCCGGCGGGGGAGCGAAGCGAAGGGAAGGGAAGGGAAGGGGCAGCACCGCCCGGTGGCCGCAGGCAGAGCCCGGTGCGCGGGGGGGCGCGGTGCGGCTGGTGGCTCCAGTAATTGTTGTTCCCGGTCATGAGCCCGGAGGAGAGGCTGCGCCTGGAACGCAACTTTCCAGCTTCAGCTGCCCCTGAGCGCCGGGGGCGGCCGGGGCCGGGAGCCGGGGGCCGTGCAAGGGGGCTGGGCGCTGCGGGCGAGGGCAGTGGGGAAACTCCGGGGTGACCTGGGAAGTTGGTTCCCTGCGCTCGCCGAGTACGGCGGGGGGGAAAAAAAAAAAGGAAAGGAAAAAAAAAAAGTGTCAGTTTAATAGTTGTGGGTTGGGTTCGGCAGCGCCCGCGGAAAGATGCTCGGCCCGCGGAAGGATGCCAGCCCCGCGGGTCGGAGGCACTTGGCAAAACTTCCCTTTGCCTATTCAAAATGACTGCGGTGATTTTGGTGTATTAATTGCGCCCGAAGCACAACATAAAATGTTCTAGCACACGCTAGAGGTCCCTCTCAGAGCTGTCAGACGTTAGGGTGTTTTCAGGTTGGGTTGTTCTTCATTATTTATTTTCCCCCGCTTTAACTGCTTGAACAAAACCGACTGTCCCTTCAACACAGCGTGCGTTGTTCAAATAAGGGTGAAGAAAGATTTGCGACTTTTTTGATTGTGCCCTGGTTGTTCGGGCATCAGTTAATAAACTGCACTCCTGAAAAAACGAATGTAAACGGTATTAATTTCATGGAGCGATTTATGAGTTTTGTTTGAGATAGCCTCACCGTTTGTTGTTGGGGCCAATTCCGAATTTTGTACTCCATACTTTCATGTGAATCCTTCCGTGGAAGTAAACAGCGTAAAACTTGAATAAGGATACCGGGCTATGGCTTGTGGTTTTTAAAAGAGAAACATGCAAGCAAGCAAAAAGCCAAGTATTAAGATCATAATGAGTCAATAAAGATGATGGAGGTGGCTAAAAATTATTGATCCCCAGAAATTTCCATATCCAGACCGTGTTAGAGAACTAATTAGTCCCCCCAATCTTCACGTATTACAACAATATTATCACCATTTTACGGATGGAGAAACTGAGAAATAAAAAGAAGGTCACTGACTTGCCTGAAGCCATATAGCAAATAAAAGATAGATCTGGAATCAGCTAGGACAGATTTAGATCTCTTGCTGATTTGCACTGCTGTAACCATTGATTTCAGTGGAATTCTTCTGGATATAAGTCAACTTTGGACCTTATCTGTTGCTCTGTCCATTAGAAATACTGACTTAATGTAAATTCCATTTTGACCATGAGTGAATTAGATGCAAGATTTTAAGGGGAGTATTTGGTGTACATCCACTTTTTGAAAGACAAATTGCTGTGAAACTTTTGATTATTCTTATTTTTTCCCCATTATAATTTCATTTGTCACCTCAGCGTAGTTCCCTAGTTGGCTTTTGGCATTGTGGGGTTTTTTTTAATGAACAACTTCCTCCTGTCTAGTGCAGTTTTTGTTACTGGATTCTGAGAAGCCTTTCTTACTAGGTGTCTCTGAATAAAACCTTTAGTTTTATGTTGGAGCAGCGTGAGAACAAATGATTTTGCATGAGGAAAACTTCCATTCATTGCAGATCTCACTGAGGCAGAAATGAAAAATTGCATGAACATCGTGTGCAAAAAAAGCCAGGCTTTCCCCTGCTTAGTGGAAAGGCTGCATGTAGAAAACTTGCTCACATAGGCTCTTTATTGGATTATGGCAAGCTTATGTATGGAGAAGATGTGATGTGAAGGGAAATATTCACTGATCATAACAAATGCTTGTACATTATTCAGAGTGGGGTCTCTCACAATTAACAAAATACCAAATCTGCCAGTCACAGTCAGATAGCATTTCACATGAGCCCAGCTGGGAAGGAATGGTAATTTCTGCTTTCTGTATTCCCGCTACTTTGGAAATATTTTCAGGATACCATAAAACAGACACAGATGTACAGAATGTGGTTGTGGTTCTTTACTCTTCCTTTATTAATGTGTGCTGGTATATACAAACTGCACCACTAAAGCGTAGTATAAAGTTCCTGCTTCCATGTCTTCAGACGGATTTAGTAAAATGCTGGTGCTTCAGGGAGCTCCCAGTCCCTCAGCGTTGCTGGCATCCCTGCGGTGAGGGTCTGACCTCACATCTTCATGTGTGGGGAGGCAGGCGTAGAACATGGGTGTAATTAAGACTATTCCGCCCCCTCCCCCCTCCAGCTTGAGCTTATATGTCTGAAACAGAAAGCATTTAGGTGGGAATTAGCTCCACAGAGTGCATGTGGTTTGTTTAAGACCTTAGCTCCACAGAGTGCGTGTGGTTTGTTTAAGACCTTGTACTGGCTCCCTGGCTGAGCAGAGTTTTAAACGCCGAAGCTTTAGCCTCCTTTCTCATGTTCTGTGCAGTAAACTACTGTGCCTCACTTGCAGTACGTGTTCAACTCTTCTCTTGTACCAGAGGAAAAATAATGTTGATCAGAAGCAAATTTTAGCGGAGATGCCTGCTGTTACTTTTTTTGGATCCTTTTACACTGTTGTGGCGCAGCCAAGTTGGATCTCCTTCCAGGAAATAAATTTAGTTAGTTGTTGTTTTTTTTCTGACAGAAACATAATTCTTACTTTAAATGGAATCTTTTCTGTTGGTCTGTGTTGCATTTATGTTTTCTTTTTACAGCCTGGGTAAAATTCATCTCTGGTATAGCGCCATTGACTTCTGTGTTGTTTCACAAAGCATTAGTTTGTTTTGCTGTGTTAAAATGCAGATTTCTGTTGTCCCACTTTCCACTGATTTTTTTTTTTTTTTTTAAGAAAGAAGTTTGATTTTTAGAAGGAGACAGACATCTCTTCTTTCTCTACTTCTTTGGTAAATTAATTTGTATAAATATGTTTAGAGAATGTCTAGAGGCAGAAGGGAGTAGCTACTATCTTCCTAGCTGATAACACCTTCCAAAAAAATCTTGACGTGAAAGCCATTAGCACATTCCATATTGATGATGTATGTTGTAGCTTTAATAATCTTGGGTTCTCTAATGCACATTTTAATCATGCTTTTAATCCAGAAATCAAATGAACAACATCCCATATCCAAATGAGGAGAAGCTGATGCTGTAGAAAGTTCAGTTGTAACCCCAATGTTTCTGAAGTGACTGGCTCACCTGATAACCTTTTCCTGATAGCTCCTCCTCTGGCTGCCCGCCCCCACTGGCGGTGGGAGTCGCGGTTTGATGTGGTTGGCGGGTTTGTGCAGACGCGGCTTTGCAGGTGGTTTGCAAACCGAAGCCGAAGTCTACGGGTGAGGGATGCAAAGCTTAGGAGTGCTTGCTGGGACAAAGGACAGCTCATCCTGACAAATTGTTCAGTGGCTTTTAGTCAACTGGTCTTCCTTGCCCAGTGCACTCAGGAATAAGGAACAGCCTTTTAAAAAGCCTAAAACTAAAAAAACACCTCTGAACAGCCGGGTTGCTCGAAGATGATAGGAAAAGGAGCTCTGTCTCACACAGGTTAATGGCTCTTTCTCCTTCTCATTGTCAAACAAAACCTTTACAGCTGTGGTTGTTCCCCCCCAGCCAGCATTAATGACTCAGTTCTGCCTCAAACCTCAGGTTCAGTATAGGCATCTATGGGTTTTCCCTTGTCTTCCCTGGCATAATTCAGGGTGATTTGCAGGACAGCCAATGTGCAGGGCTCTAACTGGTACTACAGAGGCTCAGGCATGTGCACCCCACTTCTGACTCTGTGATTGTGGGTGCCTCTATCTAACAGGCTGCTAGTGTGGGAGCAAAACTATCTCCTGCTGTACTAGACTGGGTGAGATGGCACCTGTCAACTTTTAGTTCTTATAGATGATCTCTGAAGCCACGTCATTATTTGGTCAGGCAGAGGAGGTTGTCTCAGCCAAAGTATCTCCAGCAGACATGAAGAAATGTTAATATTTCTGCGTAAATCACGGGTGAAACTTCATCTAAAGCACAGCGTTTATCTCCAAGCGTTCATCTTTTAGGAAGGTGAGCTTAAGCTGGAACCACAGCTGGAAGGATGACTGGGGAATGGACAGTCTGTCTTTTGAAAGGAGATTAGAAGAGCGTTGAACGTCCTTGTTAGCAATGTGTAGTCTGCAAAGTGATATGACAATTCCCTGTAGTCACACAGGTAATGAATCCCAGAGAGAAGAGAAGTAGCTGTTCAAGCTAAATGACAATAAACGTGGATATAAACTGGGCCTGTTTAGGCAGTAGTTTCCCACAACACTTTTGGATGCATTGAAGATGCAGCATTGAAAATGAGATCTTGAATTTGGTAATGCCGTGTTTTGTGCATGCCTTTAAAACCTGGACTACTTGGACAGTATTTCCAAAAAGGTACTTCAGTGACCTGAGTTGTGACCAATAGGCTATGATTGATTAAGTTTTTTTCATCAACATTTCTCTCAGTGGACAAAAGATTCGCTTTTTTTTAAGAAAATACACACACACACACACACACACATATGTATATAAAAGTTGGTCAAAAAGCAATTTCCCATATCTGAAAACCACTGTTTATTTTGTATATTCTTTAGATAGAAATTGGAAAAAGACCAACTGACAGAAAAATTTTTTTAAAACCCTGAATTTTTCCCAGGAAAAAATCAGTATCTGTTCTTTTGATCAGTGAAAATTTCGCATAAATTTTGTCAGTGAGAGGAATTTCTGATTTGCTCTTCAGATAGGATCCTTAGTTTATTTTCATTCCAGCTGCAAAACTATTTCTCTTTCTAGAGTTCCTCATTTTTTCCAAGTTTGAACTTTAATGCTTAACGTTTTCATATGGTTTATTTGGTGGCATTCACTTTATTTTCAACCCATTCTATAAGAAGGAGAGAGGAGATTTAGTAAAAGAAACAAGAGCAAAAAGCCCTTTTCTCTTTTACTCGCTTTCTTACAGACATAACTTAGAAACATCCTCTCGATCATCCAGTCACCCAGCCAACTTTCAGCACGCTAATTTGCTTGTATGCCCCATCTGTAAATCCTGGTGGGGCGGGAACATCTCCCCCGCTGCAGCAGAGCACTGCAGGTATTCAACAAGTAATTAATAATAGCTCCTGCTATCAGTGTTGCTAGGAGAGTAGGGAGAAGAGAGGAGTGGCAGACGTTGAGTATAACTCAAAAAAACTGTTGGAAACCAAAGAATCCAGGGGCTGCCAAAGTAGCTGAAAGTTTACTTCCTAAGAGCACTTTGCCTTAAAATAGCTTTATTTCCCTCTGTGGACTGAACTTGGCGGCAGCATTAGATGCGTATCGCAGCTTACAAAGGGAGTACGGGTCCATCAGCATGCTCACAGAGCTGTCAAGGGAAGGAGGGAGGAGCGCCCGGTTCGCCAGGATCTAGGGAGTGGTATGAGATGGGGGTCTCTAGCTAAAATACCCATGCGGGTTTCTCCAAGATGTACTGCTTTCTAAACAAGGCGAGACTCACCTAGAGGTTTAGTTAAGTTGCCCTAAGAGAGATTGATGGGCCATCCGTTCAGCACAGGGGACTAGTGCTGAATAATTCACAGATCGTTATCATTTCTGTAGCCCATTATGTACCCATTACACCGAATCTTTTCTAAACACCGGAGAGAGATAATCTATGCGCTAAGGACCACTCACACAGGGTAAACAGACATTCCTGGCTTGCCGGTAACAGGCAGGTTTGACACCATTTATCTGAAGCAGCCTGCTCTGCTCTAAGTGGGATGGCAGGAAAGGGGTTTGACAGGCTTAACATCTGTATGGGAGAGGGCCTATAGTGATGTCAGGGCAGCTGTCCCAGCTGGCGGCTGTAGGGGAAGGCATGAAGACCATTACAGGAGAAAGTGGGAAAAAGGCTGACTAAATCGGCAAAGGACGATTTGCGCCCTGATTATCAAAGGGGACTCACAGATGCGAGGAAGTCAGGGAGAGCCTTGAAGACTGGTCAAAGTCCAACGGAGGAATGCAAAGAGAGTAAAAAGGGAGAGCTGGGCAGGTAGGGCTCCATTCTGTGTGGACAAACAAAAGGTCAGGGGGTTCGTTCTAGACATTCAAGATACGGTCACTGACGAGGAGATCCAGGTGGAATCTTACATGGATCTGCAGCTTGGCTCTGGAGGAAGGGGAAAGAAGAAAGTGGAGTTCAAGGTGATGCTCAAGCAGATGTGAGCTGAGGGACAAAATGAGAAAGTGCAACCTTCCATATCCTCCAGCTTTTCCTTACAGTGGCCTCTGTGGTACAAAAATAGCTTGGGATTCCTGGAGGCAAAATGAGGACATGATTTTTGCTATTAGCAGAAAACTGAATTTCTAAGGCCGTTAATGCTGTTTCAAGGAAGAGACTTCCTGAGAAACCAGTAGGCAGGAGTGTTCCTGTTTGGGAAGAACTCTTGTCAGGAATAAAACAGTTAGCTCTTAGGGAGAGAGGTGGTTCTGTCAGGGAAAACTGTGGCTTTGAAGAAGCATTTTCTTTAAGTCCAAAATCTGTACTTATTACTGGCTGTGTACAGTCTTTCCTTTTTTCCTTAGTCTTCTTCAAGTATTTGCATCAATGTCCTGCAAGTGAGAGTTCCACAGGTTGCTGAGAGAAAAGCTGTTGAGTGATATCCTTATTCATTTATAAGCTAATGCCTTTTAAAATTCCATTAGGTGCCCTCTTGTTTTATGAAGGGCATCTGATTTCTCCTTCACACCATTCATTATTTTATATACCTCAATTCCATCATCTTTTACTGTTTTCCTTTCTAAATGAAATAGTTCTGGTTTTAATCTTTTTGTTTAGAAATACCCCCACATGTCTCTAATCTTTTTTGTTGCCTTTGGCTATCTAGTGTAGCTATCTATCACTCCCATCTTGCTTCTCACTGGATCTTTTAAAGCTAGTTCCAAAGTCATCAGCGTGAAAGAGACTGAAGGATGGTCTTGTGGTTAAAGTATATCACCAAGACTCCAAAGTTCTTCTTCCAGATCTCCTGCCCTATGACCCTGGGCTAATCACTTGGCTGCAGAGTTTTGCAATTTCCCTTTTAGTTACAGAAAATATAACAGGGAAATCTAAAGCAAAATATGTTAAGTGTTTCTCCATGTCAGGATGGAAATTATTCTAGATGCATAGCCATATTAAATGTAGTAGTTTTGATTGTTTTTCCACAAGGCAGCTCCGTGTATGTTGAAATTTGTGACTTTTCCCTCACTCTTTGATTGTAGGGTGCTTGACTGTTTCCTATTTGTTACACTCCTCTGATATTACGTTCCAAACATATTCAATTAAGTAATTTCTTTTTGTTATTTTATGGTGAACTTCATGTGGAAAGCATGAGTTACTAACAATTTGGGCCAAACAGACACATGACTTTCATGTGTCCTTGGGGACTTGGAAAGTCAGCACAGTCCTGATGAAAGTGAGAAACAGGATCAAATTCTGACTTCTTACATGTAGGACACAGCCTGTTCCTGGGAGACGCTGGGTACCCCTTACTCCCACTCATACTTCCCACATGTGGGATCAAGACCAAGGTAGTGCTGGCTTGCCTCCAGTCTACACAAACTAATTATTCACAACCTGTCAAGACTCTTACAAGGAGCATAAGACTCTCCCATCTGGTTCTCTCCTCTGACATTTTCAGCGAGGCCCGGCTGTTACGTATTTCTAGCACCTCTGTCACTCTCCAAAAGCCCACGTCAGGTCTGGGGCACCTTACTGCCTGGGTGTGTCATTTGGTGCCTCATTTCTGGCACACAGGAGGCAGGAGAACTCCGGCTGGGTGGACATGGCTGTCACAGCCCCACACTCCAAGGGGTCTCCCAAGCACACACCTTCCCAAGTGTCATCGCTTGCTGCAAAAAGGTCACGTGTTAAGCACTGGAAGAAGAGATCTATGAGGTGTCTGAACTATAAAACCTTCCTTTTCAAAACTTCTTGTGCCACAAAAGGTGCTGGAAAAATACACTTTGATAGGATGCTACTCCAACAGAATAGCAAAAGCAAGCTGCTTAGATATTTGTAGCACAAAACTAAGGAAAACCACATTCTTCTTTAAACTGCAATTTTTTTTTTGTCTGCTTGTTATCCCTCTAGCCCTGTAGCTCCTTTTTTTTTCCTTGATGTCCCTCTTTCCCTTTGTAAGCAGATAGTCAGCTCCTGCTTTCATGAATCCCCCAGACGGCACTGTCTGCTCCTTCTGCTGGAGCTCAAGCCTCTATACATATTCCTGTGCAAGCCTCAGGAAATTCGGTGCTTTTCTGGTCTCTCTGAAAAGGGGCCAATCTTGGAAGACTCTCCTGATAACCCTAGTCAGGTCAATAGGCTTGTTTGTGTGATTAAGGATAACACATAAGGATGCTCAGGGGTGTTGAGACATCAAGAATCTTTGCAGCTTTAGAAAACAAAAAGGGTGGTTTGGATTTTGGTGGGGTTGGGAGTGCGTTGTTTCCCTTATGCCTTATAGCTGGCATTTTGTCATAGCCTTCTGCTCACTAGCATTCCCATGACACATGAACAGGCTCAAAAAGAAATTTCCTGTGAGAAATCAGTGGGCTTCATTAAATTTTCAAAGTTTAGAGCTGTGATCCTCTTTGCCCCTCTCCACGGGTGGCTGGCCCTGCCAGATTCTGATTGCTTATGTGAACATTTGATAAATCTCACTGTGGACTACATTTGCTCTTTCACCCAAGCAGTCATCACACAGATTTTCCTAACACTTTAAAATTATGCCTGCCAAACATTTTCTGATGTAAAGTTAAAAGCCATCTATTACTGAAGTGATTTTTCAGCCCTTGTGGGCATGTTTTTCTTTCTCTTTTTTTTTTCCTTGTGTAGTTCAGATAGTTTCAAGCTCTTTTAAACAGGCTGCCAAGGGTCAGTTTCAAAAAAAAATTTTCTTCTTTCATTTTCTCCTGAAAAGTATGGTGGTGCTATTATTTTCTTTCATGCAACTCCTTTCAGAGCTGAATTCAAGTGAATGTAATGTTGTCTTACTGCCATGGCCACAGAGGACTTAATATAAAGCTGGAGATTGCTGCCTCTTCTCTGTGAAGGTGTCAGTCCTGCACTTACATCAGGAAGGAGACTTTTCCCGTTGACTTCAGTTAGCCACAGCCAAACAGGCCCCACCCCACCGTGCCAAAGTTGATGACACTCTTTCTGCAGTGGCCTCCACTGTGTGCGGTGGCACTTATGCCCTGCTGTGCTTTTGAGATGACCAAACTGGTGATGTGGCTTGAAGGGTGCACGGCTCCCACCTGGCTGCCATGCCGACTCGTAGGGAAGGAACCTGGGATGGGGCTGGATTAGGCATCCACATTTGAAACCCTCCCAGGTCCCCCACTCTAAGCTGGACCTGTGTGGATTTCATTGCATCTTTTCAGTCCAGTGATCTGGTGTCATTTATGGCCAGGCTCTATATGCAAACTGTTCGTTCATATTTAGGGCTTTGCCTGACCCTTCCCTTGTTTTTACTTCCTGTACCTCTCATATTCCTCCTGTCAGTGCATGAGCAGAAGGCAAGATGTCACTTCTCTCCTCCCTGATCCTGTCTTTCCTCCCCTTCTCAGTGCTCTGGGCATTTTCCTTTAAATGCCTCAATTTTTCCTCTGGGTTCCAGAGCTGTGCATGGTTTTTGAAACTGATTAAAGCAGTTTGTCCTACCATGGCAGAGAGATGCTAAAACAGAGCATGTGTGTCTCTTGGTCTTAAATCAGGAATTTTCCTACTCTTTTTCCCAGTTTCTTGCTTAGCAAACATGGTTAAACAGGATCATGGTGTAAAAAAACCAAAGCAATTCTTACCTTTCTAGAGAGCACCAGCCTGATAACACACCCAGCTTTTTTCCAAAACCCTGCTGGTGCCCGTGAGCTTACTGAAGCCTGCTCCAGCATCAAATGGTCTGACCAATCTGAATTTATCATTTCCCTTCAAAGCGCATTGGTAGGATCTTTATTTGAAATTGCATTTGCTGCTTGTTTGTGTCACAACTGCACTTCATGCAGTTTCTGGAAGTGCAGAGACTTGGGTCTGGGCCAGTCCTAAATAAAGAAGCTAATACACAAACACCCCCCCCACCCTGGTGAAACACAAGAAATACAAAACATCATATAAGGCCTCCCAGGGTGCAGATAGAAGCCTAATAACAATATGACACTTAAACTGCACTGCAATTAAAATATAATCCTTTAAATTTCTTGCATTTGGAGGAAGGAGAGGGTTGGAAAGAAGTGCAGAGAATGAGTCAGAAGCGAAGGCATTACAGTCTTTACCCTCAACATGGAACTACTTAAGCATGCCATAATTGCATCACAGAAGGTATGCATACCCCGAAACCAAAAAGGAAGCAGGAAGGCAAGAAAAAACAAACACAGTATGATGAACCAAACAGGTAACCTTCAGGAAAAGGAAATCTAGCCCTGGCTAACCCAAAAGACAGGAACGAAAACTGGTGAGGGAAAATGAAAGATGGGAAACAGGAGGGCTGAGAGGATGTTTCAAATGCAAAGAGACACATTTCTACAAACAAATGAGCAATTTAAATATCTGAAAGAGAATTAGTGAATTTTCTGGATCAAAGGGGCAGTTAAAAATGACAAGATAGAATTATAGACAGTACATTATATCCTCCCATCAGTCTTTACCGATTGAAAATACAGTCACTCTCTACATAATCTATTTAATTACCGTAGATGGGTGCCTGTCAAACACCGAGGTATCAGAAGAGAAACTGCAGGATTGACATGCTAAAGTAACAAACCTCTCAGAGCAGATGGCATCAATCAAGACTGATAGCTGTTAACAAAATCATGCAAGTTTCCCTTAAAAATAGGCTATTCTCCTATGCCAAAGCAATGGAACATTGCATGTATTTTACTTTAAAATCGAGACCATCTCAGCCAAAGGAAAAGGAAAGAAGTGTTGAAATATAAGTTAGGAAATTACAAAATCTGCTTAATGCTAAGCATGGCTGATCCAGTAACAGTGAAACGTGCCTTTTATAGCTTTCTAAAAAAACTTGAAGATATCAGTGGACTCGTGGATTATGCAGGACCATTTAATATAAATTTTTAAGGAAATTTCAGGAAGTCTTTGATAATTTATCTCAGAAGATGTTGTTAAGACAATCTAATAATCATGAAGAGAGATGTGAAATACTGCCTGTTTTACAAAAGAAAAAGTGTGTTGCAGGAACGAAGAGTGAAAGGTTGGCAAGGAAGGCAGTGGAATCCTTTGATGAATTATCAGCACAATAAGTTGGGACATGTAACGATGTTGGGAAAATTACCTGACCTCCTGGTCACCCAGGGCGAGATGACTCTGAAACACTTAGGGACCCAAATAAAGTGACATGAAGAGGAAGATGACATTAATTTTATTGCTTTGCCAACACGGGAAGTGCCAAATATGAGAGGAAATATTTTGTGTTCTCTAAAAACACTCTCAGGTTATGAAAAAGCTCTTAAACCCTCTGATTTCCTTTGTCATGTAAGAGCAGAGCAGCAGTGGAAGGGGCAGACTCTGGTGCTCGGTTGCCTGAAGGCAGAGCTGCAGAGGCTCCAGGCAGACCAGAACCTGGAGGGCAGTGAGAGGGGACTCCCCTAACGCAGCCAGGCTCCTCACCCTCTGCTGGGGTACTGCCAGTTCACATGAGTGAGCTGGTCTGGGCACGCTGTTGAACAAGAGTTAAATGCAGAACGGACCCAAAATGCACCAAAAGAGCTGGTTTGTTAAGAGAGGGGGTAGACCATATCATAAAAGTAAATTGTATCATGACTACAGTTGGGAAAATAAATTGTATCTTTCATTTTACTCTTCCACGATATTAGGAAATTGTGTAGCAGTGTAAGTTTGTAACAAAGACACCAGTGTTATTCCTGGAAGACTCAGCTTTTCTAAATTCTTGCCTAGAACTGGCTGCAGCATCTCTCCTGCCTGTTTCCATGATCATTTGCCTGCCTTTGCATACTGAACCAGCCAGGGCAATGATCTCACAAAGATCAGAAATGCAAAAGGAAAATAAAGCCAGAAAGTCTAAAGCTGATAAGAGGAGTTATATTTTGATACTAAATGGAAACTGCCTGGTCCAGGATGAACTAGGGACCTTTAATGGTCCCTTTCAACCCAAACTATTCTATGATTTGAAGATTCTATAGCTGACAGCAAATATCATTCAGCTCAGCATGGGCTGGCACAGTGAGTTTCACCCAGGGTTGGTCCTTGGGAGAGAGCCACAAGAGGAAGACTGTACAAAAATGGGACTAAGTGCCTTACAATGAAGCTGGAACTGGACCCTTCGTATTTTTTTAATAAAAATTACTAAATTTTGTAATCCAAAGTTTCCTTTCACTGCTCTTGTGCATTTTCCTTCCCTTTCTCCTGCAGTGATCATGTTCTGCTGCAAAAGTGTTCAGTTTGTTAGGAGTTACTTCAAATTTTGTCAGTCCTGGAGTGAGCAAGAAAGAAATGGAGAGATGCTTGCATAAAGAGAAATCCTAGTTTATAGAAATGAATAGGACATGATTAAAGCAGTGAATAAGTTTCTTTCATCTCACACCGAATACAGCATTTGTGGGATGTCAGGATTATGAATTTCTTGTGAATGAGTGGAGTTCAAAATTCTCTTATCTGTAATTTTGCAGCAAGTGGCACTTCAGGGTCCAGGAGTCACCAGAGGAAATTACAGAGAGGGAAATAATTTAGAAAAGAAACTTAAAGTTTGTTATGACACAAATCACAGTAGAGAAACAGACGATGAATTTCGTTCCAACATACAGTACAGGCATTAGTCTGCAAGCTAAGAAATAATCATATGAAACCTCTCTGCCTAACCTGATCTACAAATAAAATCTGTTTAATTCCTCCATCTTTCCCTGGCAGTAAAGAGTAACAATACAGGTAGAATGGTAGATATCTTCAGAGTGATATTACCAACACTGAATTTTTTGTTACTTATCTAGAACAAAAAGAAAAAAAAAAAGAGGTTGTGTTTTGTATTTCTTAATCAGTGTCCCCAGTGGATACTTCTGGTCTTCTCTAACAGAGTATTTTAGAAGAAACTGCATTTGAAAGCCCAGGATTTGGCTTTTGTGTTTTATAACAGGACTGATAATCTTAGGTGCAAAAGTGCTAAGCTCTGAGAGTGCCGAGCTGCCAGGCTTGATGGAGGCCACTAGAAAATATAAAGCATTCAATATCCAGTGAGCTTCCCACAAACTCCTTCACAGAGACTCCCAGGCTAACACTTCTTGCTGTGTGTACACGAGAAGGGGAAGGAGGAAAGAGAAAAGCCACATCACACAGTTTTCCGTTCACAAGGACAGGCTGTGTAATCGCCATAGCTCGGTGCACGTCTTTAAGTATATTCTGGGTATTAATGAATTTGGCATTCATGTCTGCCAGTCACAAAATAGCAATTTGCAAGCTGCTCTGAGCATCCCTCCCTGCGCCAGGGTTTTGTGGAGGTGGTCAGAACCTCACAGGATTAGATACACTGGACAAAAATAACTGTGTTTAGCTATGCATAGGGAGTTTCCTTGTTTCCTTGGTTATCTAGTACATTTGCAATTAGGTGTTCTGCTGAAGGCATTATTAAGTGCTATCAATAACTTCTTTAATCTGAAGAACTGATCTCAGGGCAGGGTAAAACTGATTGCTAAATAGAAAGCACAACTACATCCCAGTAGACCGGCAAACAGAACAGCAGGAGTCATGGTCCTAAGGCGAAGAAATGAATACCAAGGTCTGCCCAGAAGTTTAAAACAGAGCAGGTGGGACATTCCCTGGTCACTCACAGGGAGGGAAATGGTTGCTTGATGCACCATGCATTTGTGAATGGTGGGAATGTCATGAGCAGGCAGTTAAACAGGGAGAAGTACTTTTGTGCTCTGTTCTGAGTGAAATGAGAGAAACAGGTTCCCAAAAGACACAGAGTCAGCTGTAGACGTTGTGGATTTGTTTCAACTGTGCTCAGATTCTCTCTTTTGCTATGAGCAGGTGACAGCAAAGGCTAATTTAAAACTAGGATTATTTGAATAGAATAACCACAAATTAATATAATGGTAGTAATGACAATGGTCATCTCTCATTGTATTTTTTATCAGCAGATTTCAAAGTTTGTAAAAAGAGAGGTGTTTTACTTTGGATGCATTTTCCAGAGAGGGAAACTGCTGCACGAAAGATGGAGTGACCTATCCAAATTCAGCCAGGAGGCAATTGGCTGGGTCAGGAATAGAAACCAGAGTGCCAGCCCAATGAGGAAAGCATCCTAAAACAAATGGAACCAAGCAGAAATGGGAACAATGTCCCCACATTTCAGCAGTGAGAAGTGCCAGCTGCCTTATTCACCATTTCTTTAGAATATTAGCACACACTTTTCTTTTTTTTTTTTTTTTTTTTAAGATGAGTATTTAATTAATTACTGAACTGGCTCTGCCGTTCCTCTACAGGATGAAAACAAACACTTAAACAAGTCTCTCCTGCCAACCCCACCCAACACCTACTCAGTTACAACAGATGGATGAGTGCCACAGACCAGATGTCAAAATTATACCAAATTTGACACTGCACAAGAAACTGTAGCATGCTGCAGAAAAGAACCGCTCCCATGGTAGTATTTTTTAAATGGCAGGTTGCACTGATCCCTGTTACTTTTTATGTGCACAGAACCCAGACACTAAAGGCTGCAGTTGCTGCCACAGCCTCCTGAAATCTTTCCATCGCTTTTAATAGTCTTGCCTAAATTTTGTGGTCTTCTAAAGGTGGAAAGGTTTGCTGGAAAAGGATGTAGAAATACCTGGCTGGAGTCCAAGAGGGATGAGATGAGTGTCTCCTCTCATTGGAACAGCTTGATTACACCTGCTTTTGTAGTGCCTAGTAAATAGGGCTGCTTGGGATGCTCCTTGCTGCCCTTGGACATCAGCCTTGAAGGACAGGTAATCTCTTTTCTGGTGTAGAAGAGTTCATCTGAACTTCAGACATGCCTTTGCAAGCCTAGTTTGACTTCCCCCAGAGCAACAACCTTTGCAAACAGAAACTTGTACAGTGGGACTGGCACACTCATCCCAGGGTCTTGCCACAGTCTCAGCTGCTCAGACAGGAAATATGTACAAAACAGTTGTCTGACAAGAAAAGGTCTGTCAAAAATGAAACTTTTTGCTAGAATTATTCAGTTTTGATTAAATCATGATGGGCAAAGCCTTCTTGGTTAAACTCAGTGGACAAATGACATAGAAATACCAAAAGTTTGCTGATTTGAGCAACTGCGTAGGTGAGCCTAAACATCTGGAACCTGTATGAGAGAGAAGATCACCCTTCAGGCCTGAGAATAGTTTTCCTTCTGTCGTGATGGGGATTTGAAACCTCAAAACTCCCATTTCCCAGATACGTACTTGTTACTGTCACACTGTCCCTATGCTGGATAACATACATAGATACAGGAATGGGAATCCAGGAAGATCATGGATGACACTGGTGTATTAATTTTAATTTTAAACCTCTGAGTGTTTATCTTTTTCAGAGTATTTAGCATTTTGCAGCATTCTGCCCCAGTTGCATGTAATGAGCACTTAGCTCTTTCACAAATGAGATCTCAAGTCATTACAGTCAGACACCCAGAGCAAAAAAAAAAAAAAAAAAGGGGTTTTGGTGCCCACTTTGTCTGGTTTAAGTGACTAGTCCAGTACCCTAACACAGAAACTTTGCATCAGAGCCAGGGATATAATCAAAGGATGTATCTTCAGCTCCAGGCAAATCTGAGACAAACTGTAGGACTACAGATGCCTATTCAATGAGTCGCATCCATCCTGGGCCCTGAATGAGGCAAAGGCCCTGTAGAAAGAGGAGCATGTGATTAGATCATTAAGTGCAAAAGAAAATGTGGCAGTGGAAGAAGCAACATAGCCATGCTGGCTTTAAGCTAATTAGTGGGGAAGCAGTTTTATTGCAGCTGTGGCTGTATGGAAGATTCTAGTGTTGGGTAACTTATATTAATGTCACACCTCTAGTTTGCTGAGCAATCTTACCATATTCTCTTTGGTGCTCACGAACTCTCAGCAGCATTAGGGAGTCAGGATCCCTTTTCAGATCAAAGCTTAATCATGTTTCTGCTGCCTTATCACGCTCTCTTTATTTTCAGCACATGCGTAGGATCACACAAGGCAGGCATGGCCTGAAATACCAAGGCACTACATGTAAAATGATGGCTGGTTCTTGGCAACAGAGTCAGGAAGTCAACACGTTTTTAATATTCTGTAAGATCTTTGTTTTTCAACACTGTGTAATCTTAAAGAATGTAATCTATTCCAAAATCCCTACAGTGTATCTGTGTGTCCCTGAATTTTTGAGAAACCCTGATATTATGTCCATAAGGCACAAGGAGTTAATCCATGTTAATCATTAACTGACTCCAGAACAATAACATGTGAGTGCAAGTTCTTTGTGGATATTGGACCTTATTGCTATGTTCCTATTGGAGCAGTGACCTCACCATTTTGGCTTGTATCACATCGACACCATCTAACACTGTAGCAACAGAGGTACCAGAGGGTTATGTACATGGTTATTGAATTCTGTGTGCTTTAGTAGAGGTTTTTTATGTCACACAATTTTGCAAGGCAAAATTTTGCAGCTCTGATTCCCAAGATGGAACGCAGTTTCTGTGACCTAACCAAGATCAAAGAGGTGATGCCCACTTGCATCCTTACATCAATGCAACTGTGCTGACAGTGATGAGACTCTACCAGTACATTGTTGGTCAAAATAAAATGAAAACTTCCCCATTAATCAGTCACATTAGTAAAACTGTCAACAGACAAGTCCTGATACGGTAAAGGAAGCCTAGTAACAGAGGACAGGAGGGGACATGGGAGAACTAACTTTTAGAGTTCTGTAGCTGACTGTTTTGTACTAGTTGATTAGCAGATCACTGAAACCACTTGTAAGAAATATTTTCTTTGTGACAATTATGTTTGATAAAGTGTTGGAGAGAACAAGGAATAGTAAAGAAGAGCACCGAGTAACACATATCAATTCTCCAGGTCATGATGATACAAGTTGAAAGAGGGGGCACAGAAGAAGGGGTGGTCTGAAAATAAAAAGGAGGAAGAAAAGACAATGGAAATGTGAGGCATAAGAGAGCAATTGAGGGAGTTACTTGCCAGATTAAAAGAGCCAAGTGAAGCCCCCAAATAAGGGTGCCAATCAGAGTTTTAAATGTTTTCCATCAATGCGCTTTCCACCACATAGTCTGTCCCCAGAGCCAGTTATCTGCCGCTAATCATCCAGCAGCCCTTCAGGAGCCCTGGCTAAAGGCGAAGGCAAGGAGCATCTGAGGCCATGGTTTCTGTGGCTCAGAAGACTGATTTCCCTTCATTTAAGGATTAATGCTTTTCACAGTTCTAAGGATGACTGCTCAAATGCTCTTAATCATGTGTGTGCCTGCCTGATGGGAAATGTGGGAGAGCATTTGGGGACTGTGGCATCGGTACATGGAAAATGGCAATTAACAGAACAAACTCTGCCTCTGGCAAACTAACCTTGCCCAGAATTCTAGAGGGACTTTTGTGGTGGTGGTAGTGGGTTTATTTTGAAGTGAATTTATTTGATGAAATAAAGGAAATTGAGGTAATAATTTTAAAAGTTTTGTGAGGATGGAGTCCTTCGTCCCCGACCCATGCACTTATTTTTCAGCCCTGCTTTCCCACTTCTGTTTGCCTAGGCATTGGCCTGCATCCTTTCATGTGTATTGCCCCTGATGTCTGACTCATTATGGCAACAGAAATGTTGATGCCAGACCCGGAAGCAGTACTTAAAAACCTGCTATTCTCTCTCCTCCAAGCTCAAAGCTAACCCAGTTTGTGGCAAATGAATGAAATGCAATCATTTGGCACCTTGTCCATGCATCAGTTTGGAAACATAGGACCTTTCTCCTCTGCTTTTCTGTGTCTTATTCTATTTGACCAGGCTGCCATAAAGACCAGTAACTCTGGGATGTGGAGTTTAGTGATTGGAATGGAAATAACTGGTTTATTGCATTCTCTCTTGCATTGCCAAGCCTCTACTCTCACCTCCTAATATGTTTCCCATTGTCTCACATCCAGGATTAAAGAGATTCCTGGATTTCAAAGGGAAAAACAATCATACTTATCCTTTATGTTTGGGATGGAGAATTCTTGGCCTCTATGTTTGGGGTGGAGGATAAATGGATAAGGCAGTAAGAGAAGGGAAAGATAGAACAGGACTTGAAAATTATTGCAGCTGAAAATGCAAACTGAGAAGTTAAGTGACTAGTCCCAAATTCTCTGTTTAAAAAGTAACCCAGGCTTCTTCTCTTTCTGCGTGCTTTGTTTTGGAACATCATGAGGTCGTGAATACTAGAGACTGGCAAGAGCTTGGTACTGTTTTACTCAAACATCAGCAAGGACACGTGGCTGAAAGCACAGAGATTCCCCCTACACATGGCTAGAGACAACAGTCCTGGCAGGACTGCAGTGCTTGGTGCCACCTTGAGTAGAGTATCACAATTGTTGGGCACCATGTGCCAAGGTGAAGAGCTGGAACCTCCTGAGGGGGCAGGCAGGGTCATAGAAAAATGGAGAAGCTTGGAGAAAGAGGGGAAGGATCATCCTGTCTTTCCCACAGATATTGCTGCTGTTTGTTCAGCTGTTTGTGTGGCCCCATAGGAACAAAAGGGCAGACAGGGATTCTCCCAGAGAAGTGTGGGAAGTCATCTATCCTGAGATATAATCACAGCTCAAAGAGGAAGGGATTTTTCTTTCCTCCTGCTTTGAAGCTGACAGCTATGCAGTGGGTTTTTTTGGTTTTTTCTTCCTCCTGGTTTTCTCCTGGTTTCCACAGGATTGCAAAGGAGAAGAGATAAAGCAGAAGGAGGAGATTGTAGAAGGCATGTTCAGTGTAGCTTCACATATCAGTTCAGTGTATTTTCTACACCACTTTTCCCTGTCTTTCGTCTTCCCAAATCTCTCCTAGCAGAAACCTAGGAAACAGTTAAGGCAGGTGGGTGTGTAATCCTGCTCATTCCCAAAGGAAGAACAGGTGGTGAAGGAGAGGGCATCGGACAAAGTATGATGTGATTTGGAGAAAGTAGAGGATGGATAAGGAGGGGAAGCACTGTCCAAGCTGGGACTGATGTGCAGCATTTCATTTACCTGGGTGTGATGCACAAGGAAGACGGGAAAAGCTGGGGAGTTTATCTTCGAAGAATAAGAGCAGAAGGAAAAGTCCCAGCCCCAGGACAATTATCAGTCAGATTTACCAGCTGAAGACTGGACTGTTTACAGTGGCATCAAAATTAAATTTCATTCAACTGGAGTGAGCAAAGAGAAACTACCGTATTTTGTACTCCTTTGAGAGTCGTGAAAATGGCAAATGAGAGAACCCTTGGTGTGCCTTAAAACCCAACTTTTTGTTCACTTTCAGCTGTGTTTGGGGTGAAATGATCCTGTCTTCTGAAGGTAACTGCAAGATATGTGCTGCTTGGCACCACTGTTTGGAGTCCTTACCAGGTGTCCCAAGAGAAATCCTCTCTTGCCTCTGCGGGCACAGCAAATTTACTTAGGCTTTGCCTGTGACTGCAGGAGTTTGTCTTGAGAGAAGGTTGCTGAAGGTTTTGAACAGAGCTAACCTGAGGGTCTAGCAACACAGAAGCTGCTGAGGGCAGCAGATTGCCTTGAGGAACAAATCAGCTCTGGTCCCAAGTCTACGTCATCTGTGCCAGAGCCCTAGAAAATGAGCCTTGCTCCTGCTTCTGCCTTCACCGAGGCAGAGTCACTGCTGGGAGGGAAAAGAGGCAAATCCCACCTCTTGTCAGCTGTGAGATGAAGGAAATCTGGTTCTACAGCATCCTTTTATGTTTCTGTTACATCTGTCCCCTATCTTTTCTGTGTCAGATGTGCTCTTGCTCTCAACCCTGTCCACCACTGCCCTTCACTAGGACAAGAGAGTTCAAATTTAGTTGTGCTGCTGAGAATAATTCACCTGTTTCGGATGTAGAGCTCATGAATATGCCTGCATGTGCCAAAGAAGCATAAATGGATCGGGGCTATGCTCCCACAGTGACTCTTTCTATCCACTGGGTCTGCTGATGGGAAGAACTGCAGGCAACCAGACCACATCTTCCTCTGTTAAATGCTCTTCTCAACAAAATTTAGGAGAATTGTAGATAGTTTGACAATAGGATGGCTTTAGGTTTCTAGAAGGTCTGGCTAATTGCCAACAAACTTAGAGGGCGCACAGGGATTGTTAGAGGAAAGTACAATCTGAGTGGGAGTAATTTCAGAACTATTTCATGTTCTTTTGTAGTACAGCTTCAGCCCCCACCGTTTTCCTGTTGTTCACTGTTGTTCCATCTTATATGGCTTGGTTAACCCAGCCCAGCCCTGATATCCTGGTATCGGATCTTCTCTTATACCGCAGTGGCAGTGATTCAAAAGGAGCAAGACATTATGCTAATGGAGGAAAGAGCCATCCGTTTGGTCTGGATTTCTGTGGGTTTTGGGTGTTGTTGTTTTTTTTTTTGTCAGGGGGTGGTCTTTACTCAAGAGGAATGTCCATGGTGAAATTTTACTGTGTTATGACTTTGCAAGTTATCGTGGGTCAGATTGGTTGTCATGAGTCCAAGAACAGTTCCCCTCAACGTTGCTAATTTTGCTAATGTCATTTGCCAATGTGTAGATTTTCTAGAGCTCCTGCTCTCTCCTAGAAAATGGTCATGACCCTGAGCTCTGTATCAACATTAAGGTCTCACATATATCATTAGGGCACAGCAGCAGTCTTGGCATCCTTGCAGTTTACTGAGAATGTCCTTTCAAAATATAATAGTATGTTGAATGATGGCTGATTTCACAGAGCAAGGGGGTTTTCTATTTCTTCCACGAGGAAACTAAGCCAAATATGTGATTCAGATTATTCTACCGGAAAGTTTTTAGCTCTTGTGCCCAGATTACTAATATTTTCCCCCAAGGTGTATATATTTTGTAGCGAGCACAGAGCGGCATGGATCATCAGAAGCTCTCAGATGACCGCAAACAGCTGAGACTGAATTCTCTTTTCCCCAGCCTATTTGCTAAGCCTTATCCTGTTGGCAGATTCAATAGAGTCAACCCAGGCAGTGTCAGCCCAGAACAAAAGGATGTTCTTCATGGCTGGATGCAAAAGAACAGGTGCAACCAGTGCTCTTAGATTCAGGGGTTTCTCTTTCCTTGCTTTTGGGGCGTTTCTTGAAGTACTTTGAAGGATTAGGTAATAGGTGCTTTATAGTAATGGGTAATTTCCATGTGATGAATGTTTGGTCTTCATTATCCAGACAAGTGTCTTCAAGCTGGTTGTGCCAATACAATATAATCCCTGCCCATTTCTGCGTACCATTCTGTGATTTGGCAACATTTTGTACACACTTGAGAGATACAGTCTTTTAGCACTGTGTAAAACAATTGTGTCATCAAAGCCAGAAGTTTTATTAACTGTTTCTGATTGTTTCCTTATTTACATTAGTAGGTTTTCAGCTGAAGTGGTTTTTTGCTTTGGTTTATTTTTTTTTATTCCAGTTGAAAATTTACCTGAAGTTGTAGAGCATTCACAACATTTTCTGTTTGTTTCATGTCCTTTCTGCAAAGCAGAAGAAATTGAAAGGAACGATTCTCTCTCTGAGGTTAAAATGAAGGATAAATCTTTCATACAGGCAAGTGATAGCTTTCCTACTGCCTATTAAAATAATCATTTATGCATAGGACTTTGAGAAACTACTACTGTAGGGCCAATATTTACTACCTTTCATTTAAAAAGCTTGTTATTACTGATGAACTGTGTGGACGAGACTTGCCTAATACAAATACCACAGCGCTTATGTTCAAATTATGCTGTAAAATGTTGCTTTACTTTTCTGAAGCTTTCAAAGGGTGAAAACTTTTCTTATTTCTTAATTTCAAAATTGTTCTGTTGACCAGCAGATACAAAGGAAAAACACTCCAAGCTTTCAGGTATTACTCCACTAATTTACCCAAAAGTACTGAAAAAGTATTGGACTTACGTATATTTGTTGTTTTAACAACAGTCACCCAGCTCTAGAGAAAGCTTAGGAGATGGGGCAGTCCTTCAGAGAGCATGAACAAAACCAGAATTCAGCAGCCTGTACCTCAGGTGGGCTTCTGAGCAGCACAGCGAAGGGAGGTAGAGGCATTTCTCCATGGCGCTAGGGAGAAGCTTCATGAAAGTTCAGAGTTTGTGGAAAGTATAAAGAAGTGAAGGCCTGGTAAAATTCCCCAACGTGGTGGGTGTTATAGCTTCTGCATGTTTCTGATGCTACTGCAGAGAGCTGGAACTCTCCACATGACTTCCTAGAAGAGTACCAGGCTTCTTGGACTTCATAGAGTTAAGAGCCAGGCAGACAGGTACCCCTACAAGGGTCAGACTTGTTCTGTTGAGCAGCCAAAAGGCCTCTGGGTTTGTATCCTCCATACAAAATTTCAGCAACCCCAGTAAGTGAGACTGGTTATAAAAGTCCTGGGTGGACAGGCTAGCCCATGAGCATCCCACCATGTGCTTCTGGCATGATAAAGCATCAGAATCGTTTTCCCATATGATTTTGGATGTGATCAAAGCCAGGAAACAAGGCAGGCAGGTTCAAACAGATCTCCTGTCTGTGGATGGTAGTTAATGCTGCTGGCCTCAACAGGACATCAGGATTTTTCTAGTTTATTCAGCTGCCTGGGGGTTCTCTCTACCCATCCAATTAGCCCCGGCACTAGTGGCCAAACTGGAATTCAATAGTCAAAATCCTGTCCCTCCGTATTCGGGGTCTGACAAACTCCTTTGAAGCAATGGGTTAACAAAATGAATCTACAACTTCATTTGAAATACAGTGCCTGCCCAAAAAAACCCTTATCAATTGTTCCAGATACTTTGATCCCTTTAGCTTTACAAACAAAGCTCCTATAATTCTGCCTCTACACTCTACATATGACTGAGATTCTTAAGTATTTAAACACCACTACTTTCTGATGGAATAAAACTAGTTCTTAGAGAGTATTATGAAACATTTTAGTGTAAGCCAAGACCAATATATCTTGCTGGACAAAAAAAAAGCTTAAAAATTTAGGAACTCCAGCGAAAATGGAAGAACTAAGGTGATTAAATACTCTATCTGGAGTTGTGCAGAACAATCCAAGGGTAACTGCTGAAAATACAGTGAAATAGCAGGAGATTTTGGCAAAGTATCCAGAAAGTCACATCTAGCTGGTCTTAAGGGGAAAAAAAATTGTGGTACAGAAAATGTAAAGCACAGAAGGAATGTATTTCCCTTCACTCTTCTACTAGAGTGCCAGAAAGACCGAAGGTCAGCTGTTCAGAAGAACACTGTGTTCACTAACTCTAATTTAATTATCTACATAAGCAGCCATGTTTGCAAATGGCTAAGCACCAAGCAGCTCCCATGGAAACCGTATCAGGTGCAAGCCTGTTTAAAAGTACAGCTGGCTTAAATACCTGTACAACAATTTTTGAGTGCAGAGACCTCCTGATAATCAGAACAAAAAAGTTATTCGTTCTGAGAACTCAAAGAAATCTGGATATGAATTTCTCAAAGTAGATCTTTGTGATTCTTTGACTCTTCTAAATATATTGCCAAAGGGGTAACAAAAATGATTTGTGTAGGATTTGGATGGTGATTTTTTGGCAAAGAAATTACATGAGGCAAAGAAGTCAATAATTTAGAGACTTGTGCAGAAAACCTATTCAAGTTATCAGCTCAGTTCTCAGAGGCAATTTTATCTGGGAAATCCCAGGAGTTAAAACCACCAGTGTTCAGAATAAAATCTTAATCATATCTTAAAATTACAGCGATTTCTTCTTCCTAAAACTACAGAACTGTGGCTCACCATCTGATTTCCGAGTATTCACAGAGCAGTAATTCAAGGTTTCAAAGTTGTCTCCCGAAGACTAATTTTAAACCTCTCAGTTCCAGCATATGGAGGAGGAAACTCTAAACCGATCGAGTATCATGAGGCTCTGAGATTTGGCAACTCTGTTACCAAAATGCTGCTGTCGAGGCCAAATCCATAGGCATGGCCTTGAAATAAAGACCCTATTATCTCTAACCAGCTCTTCAAACTATGCATCCCCCAAGAAACTCGCAATTGGAATAGGATGCTGGGCTGTTTGGAAGTAGATTAAATTGTTCACAGCTGCTTGGGAATTAACAAACTTCCTTCTCTTTACGGTGGAATGCAGCGTGTTTCTGAGCCAGGTGGAGGATACCATGTGAGGTTCTTGTAGGACCTGGAGTTGGCACAAAGAACAACGTTTTCAAGTCTGCACATATATCTGAGTTACCAGGGCTCGATAATAATTTTCTGGCAGATTAGTCCTGCCCTACAGCGGGTTTCTATGATCACTAAAGCCAGAATGAAAGCAATGGGTCTGGATTTCACACTTTATATCCTTCCACACTGAAGCTTTGATTTTAAACACTGCTTTATTTTTTTTTTCTTTTAACACCGGATCAGCAAGAACGAGTGTGACAATTCGAAGGTAAACAGCAGAGTCAACTGTAGGGACAGGTCCCTAACAGACCAACTGACACACTCATAACTTAGAGGAAATTATTCAGAACAACTTGATAAACCTTAGCCAAAATTGCTAATGGAGAGATCAAGCACTGCAAATTGCAAATGTGACCTTGTTTTGTCCAGGGCAAAAGAAGAGCTTGTAATTTTTCTCTTGCTTATTGTAACAATGCTCGTTTCTACTAAAAGCAGGCTCATCACTAGCAAATAACTACCTGCTTGCAATTGTATAATTTAGTCCATGAATGTGAAAAGCCTTTGCTCCAGGATTTTTAAAATTATTTTTATTTATTTGATGATACCTTTTGTTCTGTGAAAAGAAACTGAATTTTAGCCCTGATCTTCAAATAAAAAAACTTTGATTCAAGCCCAGCTTGACCGTTCATGGGTAGAAAAACGCAAGGCTATGCAAAGCACAGCACAACCCAGGGATGGACAAAAATGCTTTGCATTTAAACATTCTCAACAGTTGGAAAAGTGCTTTGTTGGGCTTTTTTTAATGCCGAACTCTTACAAAATACTGATGCTTACCAGCTGCTAGAAGGTATTTTTGATCTGTTTTATTACCTGATGCTGAAAAACAAGAGGGGTATATCAAATACATCCAGTCTTTTTCACTAAACTTTGTAAGTTTCCTTTATATTTTCTCTGAATCATTTCAGTTTTTCTGCTTTTCCAGGCTATACCCTCTGTAACTTAAAATCCAGCAAAACGCAGGTGCAAACTGCAAAGAGACCTGAAAGGTCCTTTATGGCCTCTAGCTTTAAACCTCAAATGAAAGTCTTGACGATATCCTGAGGCTTTTCCCCCAGTTTTCACCTGAAGACAGATACAGTGGCAACATTTAGTTCATGCAAGTGGTTTTGCATAAAGGACTTTCCTTATTTTTTAATATTCTGCCACATGTTCTACCATTTTCTTTTCTTAGTGTGAATTAAATCGTGCTTATAAAGGATGTGACAGGGTCTGGCAGTGAACATTGCTGTACTTTTTTTATCCCTGTACTCTTCTTTCATATGACCTATGAGTTTATTCCCTTCTACTTGAATGCTGCTTTACAAGTTGGTGTAACCTAAAATTCAACAGCAGCAGAAAGGTGGGTCTGGGTGACAGCCTGAGCAGGGCTCTGACACTGTTTAACAGTATGTTTACACCCTCTGTGGGCTTCCTTTGAACTCACACTATTCTAAAGTTGCTTGAATTGGGTTTATGTCAACCCAGCTGAGATAACTCAATTGAGAAAAGAAAATCCAAGAAGACAGACCATTGGTACTGGGGTTTTTGCTACATAAATACCTGAAAGGGAATTTCCAAATTCATGATGACACAGACATAATACTGGTGGAAAAGGGGAATAATCAGTTTATTTCAGTCACTAAATCAAAACAAAGTATATTGACAGTGAATTCATGGTATGAAGAGGCTTTAAAGCCACTAGGACGGTCAAAAGAAGATTCCCTTTTCCATGCTGGGCTGTAGGCCAGCTGTTGTCCTGTTCCTTGAGGACCCCATGCTCTGAGAAAAGCTTTGTATGAATAGGTTGTGTGGGGTGTAAAACTCTACCTCTGGCCCTGTGCGTGAATCAGTGCTCAGCACACCTCATGGCAATACAGAAACTTTAGGTCAGGTGATGGGGATGGTAAAAGGAGCCAAGATAAAATCCATATGGTACAGAAACACGTTGGAAAGTGCACTTGTTCAGAGTCTCATGATATTACATTCTTGTTTGGATTCAGGGTTTTTTTTCCTTTTTCTTAAAGGAATGTTTAAGGAGCTTTCTTAGCCAGACCTTGTTATCATATAACCAGTTATAACCATGTAACTGTATCATATAACCGTATAACCATAATTCCTCCCTGCATTTCTAGACCTCACCCAGCCCAGTGTGACTTCCAGCCTGAACTTATAGTTGAAAATACACTTTTATTGGAAGACTATGATCAAAAAATAGGATTTCAAGAACTCCATATCCAATACAGCATAAAGTTATGCTCTATGACATAGTACTTAAAACACTGTATGAAGTGAAAACTTGTACTTAGACTTTCAACATCTATAAGCTTTATGGTTTCACAGGGATCTCTCCGTTCAGAGTTCCCTTTCTTGAGTTACTGGCTTGGTCCTTCTAAATTTCCCTCACCTTCATGTAGAATTTATGGACTCAGTGGAGAAGGAATGAAAACTAACCAATTATTAGCCTGGATGGAGAGAGCTCTGTCCCTCCGTGGAGAGCAAACATTGTGCCACTAACACACCAGGTAGCTTGGTGTCAGCAGTTCATAGAAATGATCAGACAACCACTAGAGCAACTTTAACCGGCTACCACTATGCCACACAGACCAGCCAATTTGTTTCAAGTGCCTTCAACACCAGAGAAGCGAAGACAAACACAAACTGAAATACAGCTAAATAAAAACATTAATATATCTCCTGGCAACTTAACCTCCAGCACATTTTAAAAGACCCTTAAAACCTTTATGCAGCACAATGCAATTTATTACCTGCCTCTCTCCAAGCTCTCTGACAATATAGCTCTTCTATATTTTTGGAAACAAAAACGCTCCAGCTGCTTGACACTGAAAATAATGGTGATTTGCAAAGTCTTGCCTTTTAATTTGCCAAGCACTGAATGTGTGCTTTCTTACCAAGATGATGACTCAGGTTTTCACAGGTTTATTTTGAAAACAAAGAAATCGGGAAACGAATCGTGGCCTCAGCAGCAAAAATATTGCTTTTGTAAAAGAAAGGGAAAAAAAAAGAAAAAAAAGCAGTGAAGTGAGTAACGGCAAATACCTGCGGGGAAAAAAATAAAATTGGAGCATACTGGGGGAATAGGCTTTCAGTTGGCACCGGGGAGCTTCGCAAGGGGGCTGGCTTGATGCTGCCTTCGTGTTTCACAACGTTTGGGTGGTATCTGGTGCTTTGATATGCGCAACTACTACTAACATTTCATAATATGACAATCTAAGAGGTGAAATAGCTTTTGTATTTTAGAATCCATTAAGAGCAGCTGCAACTTAGTGCTGATGGATACATCCTCACTTTAGTAAATCAATGTCTCCTTTGTTGGGTTACATGAAGCCATTGCCATACAGATGGAAGATGCTAAAAAAAAAATAAAAAGACAAAATTATAATAAAGGAGATTTAAGATCTGTTTTAGCACACTATATATTAGCATTAGCTGTCCCTAATATGAAGACATAATGAAACAACTAGAAATATCATATACTAAAATAAAAATGGAATTAGCATTTGAAGTGACAGTTCTGAAATGCTAAAAAAGCTTATCTCAAAACTGCATGTTTCTGGGTGGGAGAAGGATTTCTAGGACATGCTTTTTCCCTAAGTGAATTTTCCAAGAGTCCCAAGTGTTATTTGCCTTCTAGTTCTGTAGTGTCAATATGGATTTCTCATACCAATTTCCACATAGCGTGCCTCTACAGTGAAAACATCTTGTGTTTAGAAATATATTAAGACATTTAAGGGAAATGTTTATTGCATTTAAACTAACAGCAAAAGTGTACATGGAGAAAAAGTTATTTTCTTTAAAAAATGCCAGGTGGCCAGCATTAGGGTTAACCCACAAGCTTGTTTTAAGCACTGGGGTTTTTAAAAATCTTTTCTAGATGCCTAGACAGGATCCTAAGAAGCAAACAAACCCATGGATTTTGTTTGCTTCTTGGCTTTTAGGGGTATTTCAGTTTAGTTCCTAGGGAAGCCTCGTGATGAAACACCTACCAAGACTCACCAAAGCATGAAGGTTTAGGTGTCTGTAAGTGAAATAACCACTTAGAGACGCTACGGGAGAAGTAGATTGTGTTAGTCTGAAGGAGAATTAGGCTGTGGAAAGCTTTAGCACAATAGCCGATTGTCAAAGAGCACAGCTCTAGCAAGCTCTCTACTTGCCAGGAGCGAGGCCAGGGGCAAGAGTAGCTTAAAAAAGAAGTGAAGAAAGACCTGAAACTATTTGCTAATGTAGTGACAAGCACTACCCTTATTGTAAACCAACTGACTCACGGAGAAGGTTGTTTTGGTTTTTAAACTGGCATGCTAATTCTGTGGTAGATGAACTGATCTCCAAGTATTCATAAGGATAATCCTTAGTGAGGCCAGTCCATTATTAGTGTTCTGTGGGTATTACATCTTCTTTACTGACAGCAGTAATAAAATGTATTCTCCAAGTGCGGACAGGACCTATTTGAGAATCAGCCTCAAACCTTGAGTCCTTGGGGAGAATGCAGAATGCTGTCTATGCCTGCACAGAGGTCTCAGCAGGATAAACCTCTGATTAGTGACGTGGAGGGTGGAGTGGATGTAAGCTTAATGTTATATGCCAACTCACATTAGACAACCTTGAGCAACTCTGTCAGTTTTGGAATGCAGTTCGATTACCTTATCTCACTGGAGAGCTTGAACAATAGGATTTAAACTTCTAGAATACAACTGACTAGGCTAAATGCTATTTTTAGGAACTTAAGCAAATAGGTAAGTTAACATATATATATATATGATTAACTTACCTGTATGCATATAGGTTATACAGGTGTATAACTTATGCATGTGTCTTCCCAGTTATGGGCACCTGCAGCACTCTGAACACCTCACTTGCTACTCTCTGAATTCCCCCTGGCTGCTGAGGTGCTTCCAGTTGATGTGTGTAATATGGATGCTCTGTATACATTTTTCCCCTCCAACCTCACTGCAAGTTCTTTATGTCCTTTATACTTACTATTCGTATACTGGGCTGCATATTCATCTGCAAGTCTGTCAACATAGTTCACCTCCTGTAATCAGAAAATGGTGATTAAATGAACATCCAAGTACAGAAGCTGTCAACCTGGTGTTCATCTTTTTTAAAGTTAAAAAAACATTCAATTACCTTTTGCACTCATATGGCTCTGAAAAGGTCTTTTTAAAAGTGGCTTCCACGATCTTAAGACAGAATCAAAGGTCAATGCCAATCACATAATTTTTAGCATTTACAGGAATAAAGAAAAATAATAAGAAATAAAGAAAGTTTATGCTGCATCCCCTGCAGTTCTCTGTCTTCTAGAGTGGGTTGTGATAGCTCCTAAAAGGAGCTTGTCTGGGGCTTTTAGATTTTAACCACAGCAAGGTATTGTTTCTTTTAGCTATCTGTTTCAGCTTCTGGTCCATCTCATGGGAAGGGCTTTGAGACTTTGTTTCAGGATTAGGTTACAGATAAAGTATGCCAAGGGAAAAAACAAAACAAAACAAAACTTATTTATATCCTCTTATGTGCATAGGGAAGAAAATGCAGAATTTTATATATGTGCCATCGACCTAAGAGGGAACATAATCCGATCTCAAACTACAGAGTGAGCACAACTTTAGTAGCGTGTGCAATGGCTTTGACCTCCGTGTAATTACTCCAGGCTTACATCAATATAACAGTGCCGGGTTTCTCTTCAATTATTTCCCGAGAGTGGCAGGCTCTCTTCCCGCAGCGCTTATTTATTTCCAATTGGCCTAATTTGCTCAACAATTTGCACATCCTTTCTTTGGCATCCCACGTTTCCCCGGACGGCGAGAGCTGGAGCTATCCAGGACGCCCCGTCGGTGGCCGTCGGTCTCTGCCCCAGGAGTGCGGCCACGGGTTTCGGCGCCGCCCAGCACTGGCGGGCACCGAGCCCCCCAAAGGGAACCACCACGGCTGGGGCCCGGCGCTGAGCAATTGCTTACGGATGAGTAAACAGCAAATGTGGGGAAACAGGCCAACAGCTCTGCAATTAGGGGTATAATTTCAGGTGTAGCAAGAAGTCGTAATGAATATTTATTTCATAGTACCGAATAAAAGAAATCGCCCGGCTAAATGGCGCGGGGAGTCCTGTGGGGTAGTTTGGTTTGGAGAGTGTGGGTGCTACTAGCGGGGAGCCACCTCGTCCCCTCCCGTCCCCGCGGTGAGCGGCCGTAGGCTTATGCCCTCGTTCCTGCCCGAGCCCAGCCCGGCCAAGGACCCTTCCCGGGAAGGAAGGGTAAGGAAGGCAGTGTGCAGCCAGCCGCCTTCCCGAGGCAGAGCCGGGCGGGGGACGGAGCGCCCCGCGGGCGCGCACGGGGCGGGGGTCGCGGGCCGGAGGGGGCAGGGCTGAGCCGGGGCTCTGCGCCCCCCGCCCGCGCNGCCCGCACTGCGCCGCTCCGGGGTTCCCCTCTGCGAAAACCCCCGCAAAGTGGCCCTGTTGAGTCTGGCGGCTCCGCACCCCGGCGCGGCTGCCGGAGTCCCCTCGGGTGTTGCTCCGTCGCTGAAGAGGGTAGCAGAGGAAGAACGCGGGCACGATGGGAGGTAGCGGCGGCACGGGGGGGCCGAGGCCCCTCCGGCTGCCCTGAGGTCTGCAGCCCCCGCGAGCAAGAGGGCGGCCCGGAGCGCCCGTCAGCCCCCGAGTCCTTATTGCTCCCTCTCCGCAGCCAACCTCGCTGGGGCTCCCGCAAGCCAAGCGAGCGCCGCGGCTACCGACTGGCTGTTCCCGGGCGGACTCCAAGCCGCACGGATGCAATGCCCCGAGCGTCCGTCTCCTCCCGAGCCCCTCGACCGAAATCCGGGCGCCCGATTAAAGGTGCGAGGTCGGCGGCAGGCGATGTCGCGGGAGTACGGCAGGCGGGGAACGGGGCCGGGTCCTCCGCCCGCTCCCCGGGAGCATCCTATCGAGGTCTGAGCCGTGCTGCGGATAAGCACAGCCTGAGTCTTTTGTGTGTGTGTGTTTGGGTTTTGTTTGGGGGTTTTGGTTTTTTTTTTTTCCCTTTCTCCGCTTTGCGTGTTTTTTTTTTTTTTTTCTTTTTGGTCTATGTTTAAGTTACTGTGGAATGAGGAGGTGCGAGGCGTCGTGGCAGCTCGGTGACGGTCCGTCCCTACCGAAAGAGCCGCTCCACACCCGGAGTGCTTTCTTTTTCGGGGATGGGGAGGTGGGACGGGCGCCGGAGATGGCGGGGGAACCTCCGGGCCGGGGCGCACCTGCCCGGCGGTCCTCCCCCCGCGCCCGGCGCCCATCAGCGTTGCTCGACGGGACGGACCCGAGGTGAGCGGCGGGCGCGGTAAGTACCGCTCCCTTCCCCGCGGTACCCCCTGAGCGCGACTCAGCCTCCTCCCCATCCATCCCAACCTCTCCCGCC
>VZRR01008201.1:169845-180550 GCA_013398015.1 Oreocharis arfaki | reverse complement strand
CCCTCCCCACCACCACCACCACCTCCTCCACCACCCCGCTGGCGGGAGCTGCTACACCCCTGCCGCCCTCAATGGTGGACCTCGGCCGCGGCCGCCCGCTGCCAACCCCTATGTGATGCCCAAAGACAGTGACGCTGCGCCAGTGAAAGCAGAAGCGGCCACGGTGGCCCCGGCCAAGCGGGCGCTCTACGAGGCAGTGTTCCCGGCAGGGGCTGCGGCCGGCGGCGACGCATGTGGGCCCTCTGCCTCCCCCAAAAGACTCTGCCGCCGCCCCGCTGAGCCCCTGGATGCCGCTGCTCCCGCCGTGGTGGTGGTCTCAGTGAAACATGACCCCTTGCCTCACCTCCTCCCCGAAGCAAACGGGCACAGAAGCACCACCTCACCCACAGTAGTTTCACCTGCTATTGTTTCCCCCACGCAGGTAACCGGAAAGAGAAAAAGGAAAAAAAAAAAAAGTGGCAACCCCTCACCCTGCCCCACATAGTCTGCACTGCCCCCCTTCTTTCTTCCCCCAAGGCTGGGCACTGAGGCACACTGCCAGCTTTGGGGTGGCTCTTGGGGTCATGTTCACTCTTCAGGCACCCAAAGAGCCTGGACGCGAGTTACCCAACTTACTTGCCCCCCCAGTCTCCTCACGCCCTGCCACTGGTCCAGTGGCCACTCACTGTGTGCATGGGTGTCGGACTTGAGTAGTGCCTAGGTGCTGCCATGCTCTCCCTCAGCAGCAGCACTGACAGCTCAGCCCTATGGGCTCCCCTTTTCCTCCTTTTTATTTCTTTTCTCCCCTCTTTTTATTGCTCTTTTTGCGGGAGATGTGACTTATGAAAGTCGGGCCAGAAGAGTAGATAGGGGCATCAGGTATCATTAGTGTGTGTGGTGTTCTTGATGTGCTAATGAACTATTTGAATAACCTCAAATGCAGGAAACAGCCGGGAGAATACTCAATTACACACTAGTAATGAGGGTGTAATTTTAAACTTCAGAAGTTAACAAGAGGGTTAATACGGCAATTGCATTCATCTTGTATTTGTTTATTTAAAATAGCTCTGTTTCCTGGCGCTGATCCTTTTTTTTTTTTTTTTTTAAAGGCAAATTGGCTTTAGTTGCATTAGTTACCATAGTGGCGAAATATACAGTAAGAGCACAATTAAACGGGTTTAGGTGCAGCTTAGCTGTGGAATGAGCCCAAATTCATTAGATGTGTTTCGTTGAGGTAAAACGGTGTTGTCAAAAACGCTGTTGAGCTGTGCCTTAATGCGTGCCTTACGGAGCCCCCTCTGCTGTGTGCCAGCACGTGCTGATGCCTGCTCCCCATCCCCTCCAAAAGTACTTTCCTCTCAGGTGTTTGAGCGCTGGGGCTAAATTACTTCAATTAAAGACTCGCTGCACCTCTGCAATTGGCTTGAAGTTTGGAAGTCATTCTAACTAAATCTGTAAAGCGTATGCAGTTACGTTGTGCCCCATAAAATACCATGTTTCAGGCAAGAACTTTACTGCTGGCTGCCCTACGTGATTACAAAACCCCTCTGACATTCTTGTGTCAAGTAATAACAGGGATCGCAGCCGTCAGCCAGAGAGCGCGGCGCTGGGCAAGCACAGGTATATGACATGCCTGAGCTGTTTCTCGAGTGGAAATACCAGTTCTGGACAGACTGACCCTTTCAAAGAGTTCGCCAGCTAATCAACCAGCCTGAAGGCTAATTGGGGTGGGGAGGGGGAGGGCAGGGCTCCCGGTGGATGCCTGCATAAGCGTCTATGTTCTTTAAGATACCTGTGACCTCTCCTTTCTTTTAGGGAGGCATTTTCTGGACCACTTCAGTGGAGTATTGTAGCTTGATCTCCTGCTGTGTGTATCTGGTGTCTCTGAATGGCTTAGAGGCTTGATTATGTGCAGATAATGTTTTTGTTCTAGCTCGTTATTTCAGGTAAAAGCTAATGCTCCTCGCTGTATTTAACCCTAGATTCCTCTTTCCCTTGCTTTTAATAACCGTGAAAGTAATTTTGAAACTTCGGGCATAGTTTAGCTTCTTAGATGGAGCACCACACGTGCTGTCTGGGAAGGGGAAGAGGGAAGTGGGCAGAGCAGTCAGTGGTCACGGAGCGTGTGTGTCTTTAACCTGTTAAGTGAGGTGTCTTGGTACTTTCAGTTGTCAGACTAGGGAACTCGATCTCTACTCTGGCCCACAAATCTCTTCACACTTGCATAAAGCTTAGGCGAGGAGAAATCCAGCTGCTGTAGTGTTTGTTGCAAAGCTGTGCTTCCTCCGGGAAGCGTTCGGAGCTGTAATTCTCATTAACAGCGGGCTGTGGGGAGAAAGGAAGAAACATCTAAAATAGAGCACAACAGGCATCTGCTGTTTTCCTAAGTGTATCAGGAAAGAAAATGAGCAATCAGCAAGGGTACTAGAACTAGACAGTGTGGGGTTTTTTCAGTAATTATATGGAGATGTTCACCTCCATTCACAATTTCATGAGTTAAACAAGGTGCCCAGTCACTTTTGTGGATGAATCTTGCCTTTGCTACAAACCTTATTCATTTAAATCTTTGAGAAAGAAGTGTCTCTCTCTCTCTCTGTCTCTCTTTTTTTTTTTTTCCTTTTTCATCACCAATTTTTCTTGTGTCAGTTTTAACTTACGCACTTCTCATATGTGACAAAGTGAAAAAATACTGGCTGTGGAATGGATTTCCTTGGGAGAATGTTAATGCTAAACTTTTTCTCTTTAGCTGCCTTTTATGATACTTACACTAATCGAGGTCCAGGGCATTTCCTGGGGAAATTAATGACTGGCTGGGGTTAATGGCCCAAGGCATTGCCTCAAGCCATTGACTCTCCCAGCCAGTCATTAATCCCCAGGAAATGCCCTGGCCCTCAATCGTTATTGCTTAATTATAAACAAAGAGTTTCTAGGCCTTTTTACTGAATATATCTCATCAAGTACCATGACACTAAATTCCACTGTTGACAAGATTCCTTGAAAACACGAAGGTCATAAGTTTGTGGTTTATTGGTTGTCTTTGTAATTAGTCTTCCAGAGGAAAGATTCTGCTGAACTCATGGATTTGTGCAATACTCTGGTGAAAAAGTGGTGGTATAATATGTGGGTTTCTTAGCATCTTTATACTGTGTGCTTTTTTTTTATTTTATTTTTAAGTAGCATTAAGCAAAGTGTGGAAAAGATTAAATGAAAGCGCTGAATGGGATGTCTTCAACTTGCACTGACTATCTGACTAAGAATGTTAATTTTATGCTTTTATGTTGTAGCATTTTTTGTTTTAGCCACAAAATGTCTTTTCAACACTGGATCTGTAGGAGCTACTTCCAGAGCTCAGGAAAGGTATATTAAATGTTCATCTTGATCCAACTATTGCTTTAGGTTTTAGCCTTATGAGCAGCATTTATAGTGTATTTTAAGCATACAGTACTGCCATCATGGCACAACTTTCTTTTCAGTCCTTATTTGCTCTGAAGTGTAGCAATTTTCCTGCCACTGACAGCAGTGCTTCAGTTCAAGTTGATGACAGAGAGATGTAATTTGGCTGTTGTTCATCTCCCATGTTGCTGAAAGATGAACAATAGCTAAAGCTTAAACTTTTGATGCTACAATGTGGTGGTAGCTTTTGGGTTTTATAGATCTGGTACATGCTGAACTTATTACAGTAGTAATACCCAAAAATAGGTGTAGGAAAATAGTTTGGCCTCTGCCATGGGGGAGAAGAGTTGCCTGTCACTTGCAATGCTTTGATTATGTTTGCCCTGTAACTCAATTGGGTTTCTCTGGGCTTTTTGTGAAGAATTTATCAGCTATTAAGATATCTACGAAAAGCTTAGTCATTAAAACCTGAGCCATGTGCGTTTGTCTTAGCTGTTTTGGGGAATCCTGAAATGCCTTTTTGTTTTTTTTTCTTTTGCTTTAAATTCAGAGTTGCCCTTTTTGCTGTCTTTTGATCTGGCACATGTCTTTTCATTGCCTTACACTCTCTTTGAAGGGCTTACTTTGACCCGAACCAGAAATCTAGTTCTGACTGCAGGTCTTGCAAAAGAAGGCAGAACACTAGTGCATGAGGAATATGAGTAGGCAGTAGGCACAGCCGGGAGCAAATCAGAAGTAGCTAATAAGTCTAGCCCTTTTTAGTCTTGGGTTTTGGAGGAGGTGGATAAGAATCTGTCTGCTTGATCTTTGATCTGGGAACATCCTGCACTTTTGCTAAATGGCCACAAAAAAGACTTGTGTTTTGTGCAAGTATCTCTAGTACTCTGACCAGAATCGTTGCTAGGTGCTTTCCCAGGATGCAGGGCAGGGAAACTCATCAGGTAGCTTCAGGGAAGGCTGCTTAGGATGGTGGTGCAAGGATGCTAGGCTTTATTCTGCCAGGGTAATAGATGAAGCAATATCCCTATCTTAAGGGCTGGAAGTCCAGTAGCTAGTAAGGCTGATGAGTGCTAAATGCCTTGTTAGTTCTTGTGACAGTGCTACTGTTGATCAGGTTTCAGAGGTTAGTGCTGGCTGCCCTACTGCATAGTTAGTGCCCATCTCTTTGATTACTGGATTATCCCAGGTTGCAGGAAAATCCAGGATTTGCTAGGTGTCTTTTTAAAGAAGAGCACTGAGGCTAAAATCGTGGAAGGTTAGGGTTAAAGAAACTTTAATTTATGGTTAAAGAAACTGTATCTGCATTAGAGGCTACTCTTTGTTACTTTGTTACTTGTGTTTTATTTTTGTTTGGGGTTTTTTTTTAATCAGGAGGCTTTTTTCATCTTCCACTAAGTTAGAGATGGGGAAAGTAGAACTGTGAAAGGGACTGTTATACCAGATAGTCATCAAAATTTGCTCTGAAATCTTTGGAGGGCAGGAGGATAAGGTAGTAGTGGTGCCAAGTATGGTCCCCAAAGCTTTCTTATCAATCTCCATAGTGGAAAGCATGGATCCTGGCTATTGCTGTCTTAGGTGGAGGTCAGTGTTGTGTGTAACTGAGTGCTTCTAAAGATTGTTGAAGAGAGATAGGGGTTTTTCTTTTTAAGAAAGTAGGGTATCTCAGGCTATGTTCCTTATAATGATCATGAGGCTTGGTAGGCATGTGAGTGTTTCCCAAGATGAGTACAGGACAAGCAGAATAGAGATTAGGCTCAGTGATCTCATATACAACTTTGGGGACAGTACATGCTCTGAAAGGGATGAAGGGAACTGCGTTTTCTTTCCTAGTCTGAGGTTGGTCCATGGTGAATTGGCTGTTAGGGAGGGAGTTGATTTAAGGTGGCTTGGGAGAATATTTTAGAGAAGATCCAAGAATGGTGTTTTGATACGTGCCTTTAGAGTGGTGGCTGTGGAGCTAAAGGTCCAATTTTTTTGTCCAAACTGTCTTTGTAAGTCCTCTTGATTGCATTGGCATGATCTGTTGGAGGTATTAAATTGTGTGTAACTGTTTTAGCTGGTGATTTCTACTATCACTTAACTTTTCCAAATATTTTTCGTTTTTAGAAATTAGACTCATTTTATTTAGTTGCATCACATGAGCTAGTCTGAGAACTTGCTTTGTCCACCCTTCAGCAATGGCAAGAATGCAAGAGGTGAGCAGTTCCTTGTAGCTCAAATGAAAATGACCTTTTTCATACAAGCAGGAGAAAAAAAATCACTGAAGTGCTGCTGTATTTTGACACTCTTTTACATCCTGTAAAATCTGAAATGACTATGTTGGTACTCTATGCACATCAAAGATAAAATGCATAAGCTTAAAGGCAGCAGAGAGCTGATTTTTTTTTTTTTTTATTAAAAAGTATTCAGTGATTATCCTGCAAAAGACTTCCCATTGCCCACTGCTCTGCTTCTAGAGAGCAAGAGATCAGAAAATGCTCTGTCTAATTGGTGAGTCTGTATGACAGGGAGCTGCCTTATTTCATGTATGGTGTAGAAATAAATGAGTGCTTAAACCCTTTGAAACACACTACTACTGCAAAAGCCATAGGCTGTAATTAAATTGAATGTGGGGTTGTATTGTCTTGTGCCCTTGGCTATAAACTTGATAACAGGCCATGGTACCCCCACTATTGTGTTCGAAGCTGGAACCTAATTAGAGATGTTGTAGATTTTCAGTCACTTTCAGAGCCCTTCTGTTCATCTTTTTCCCTGTGTCCTTTCTTATTATTTTGCTTTTCTGTTTCTGAAGCAACAAATGCACCCTTCTTTTCAGAACTAAGTTGTTAAGGGCATGTAGCCAAATATGTATGTGCAAGATAATTTTTTTATCATATTTTGGATTCAAGGGACAAGTGTTGGTAACTGCATTTTATCTGATGTAGAAGAGATTTGTTGGTGTTGAGACAGTAAAAATATATAATCATGTTTCCAGGGAATGCTTTCTCAGTCTCTTCCAGGCATTTTAGAGGGCAATAAGGAAGGGATTGGAACTTCTCATAGTACCTTGATCTAAAAGTAACATTGGAAGATGTACAATTGAATTCTGTTCTGGTTGTTTTTTGGGGGATTATCAACAAGAAAAAAAGGCTTCTCTGGGCTTTTAGAAATTTACATGCTTTGCACTCAGACAGTTTTAGTTGATCTGAAAACCTTCAAACATGCTAAGGACTTAATCCCCACTGCGAACAAGTACCTTTGATGTGTTCTTAATGCAACTTTTAGTTTAGAAAGTAATCAAAATTGTAGTGCACAAGTGTATTATAAACACTTCCAATAAATTCTTAGTTAATTGATGAGCTTACCTATTGTATGCACCTATACACTTCTGTAGCTAGGACAGATAATTTTAATGAAATGGAAGTTGAGTGAAATTTTAAAGCCTCATTCACTTTGCCAGTGTATGCAATTTTTATTTTTCAGTCCATGTTTAGGACACATCTGCTCTGTATAGCACAGTTCTGAGCTGGCAGCTCCTTGGGACTTCTGACTTGCTTCAAGTCCTAGCCTGAGTGTTCTGATGTGGTTTGCAGTGTTCTTGGTACTTAAAATAGGTCGTGTAGTCTGGATAATACATTATTGTGTGACTTCTGGAAAGAGGTAATCACTTGTCTTCAAACAGTGGCACCAGCTGTAGGAAACCAATCCTTCCCCAGGGTTGGGGCAGGAGATGAGGACTAAATGGAGGTTTTTTTGGTAGTGGGAGTAGCTCATGGTGGGAGGGAGGTTGTTTGGTAGGTGCTGTTCAGGTAACACAGGCTAGAACACTTGTCTGTGTAAAGGGAAGAGAGCAGAAAACTCTTTACAGGAGGCAAGGTGTGAAGCTGAATTTTGGCTTTCTTTTCTGTTTCCTTATCCAAAAGTCTTGTGGAGGTGCTGGGGCATTTTCTGAGTTGAACTTATCTCTACCACAGTGCTTCACTTTCCACTCTCCTCCTTAAAGTGTCCAGGGACCAGGTCTGATGCTGCTGTCATTTGTTTTAGTTTGGTTTTTGGTATCAGGAGTGAGAGGAAGAGAAGCCTGTGTGGTTGAGACTTTTGTGCTTGGTAGCTCTAATGAAGGAGTCACAGCTCTCAGGCTCCCTGGCAAATTGACACCTGTGTACTCTGTTACTGCTTCTGTGTCAGTCTGTCAGAAATGTAATGCATAAATGAACTACTTCCCTTAAACACCTTTATTTTAAGCTTTTTGTGTGTGTGTGTGCCCACTTATGTTTATTCAAAATTAAAGATTGCTGGAAAAATTTCGAGAGCTATTTCTCAACACCCTTCAGCTGAACCCTGAGCTTTTACTCACCACAGCGATATTTTTAGCTGCTTCTTTTGCTGCTGTTGATTTTTCTCTGTATGGTTCTAGTAGGCTTCAAAAGTGGCAGGGAGAGGCCGGTCTGCAGTAAGGGCAGCATACTGTGTCTGGAGCCTCGGCTTTGGGTTACTGAAGTCCAGTGTTGTCATACTGAGCTCTTACTCTGACCGAGGGTGACCGGGTGGGAAGCTTGTCCTCATCTTGCTGGTGTGAGCTCGTGTTTCATGGGTGAGGTGTCTGTTGTGCTAGTGAAGGAAGGCATCGAAACTCTTGGGCTCAATAGCACCAGTGGTTAATTGCCGAGCATTCTGTGGCTGAAAGCTCTCCTGGAGAAGCAGCAGCGGAAGCCTGTGTTGTGTCTGGCCGGTGTGGGGGGTGGGAGCACGGGTGTGTGGGTTTAGTGTGAAAGAGAAGGGGAAACCTGCTCACATTGCCCTCCTCACTTCATTTCTACTTGGGGTGGCTTGAGACTCTTTTTGACCTTGTGCCTGAAATGCGGGGAAGAGGAGAAGCAAGGAAGGCAAAGTGGTCTTATATAGCTTCCTTCCTTCCTTCTTACAAGGGCTGGCTGTTTTACCTGTGACATGCCTGATAAATTCCTTCCCTTGCATTGAAAACTCCCCATTCAGAAGAATTTGAGTCATCTAAAATGCTGCAATTAACCCATCTAGTTGTGATGCCAAATTGGGAGGACCTATCTGAGATTTGGGTTGACAAGTTGGAAAGTGTAGATGGGAGCACAGATGTCGTAACAGAATCCTGTGGCTGTAGTACAAATTGTGTTTGAAATTCAGATAAAGAGGGAGCCTGCTTCAATTGATTGCCTTTTTGAGGGTTTCCCCGTGTTTCTAATGATTTTATAACTAGCAGCACTGGCTAGTCACAAAAAAAGCTTGCTTACTGGTCTTCCTTATCTTAAATATGACAGTGACACCACCAAAACTGCCTCTTTGTGGTGATGCTTTTTGTAGGCTTTTATCAAGTTGATCAGTACTAGTTTCCATCTTGGGTTTCAAAAATGTCGTGTCTTTCTTGTCATGATGCTGTAGTTACTGGAAGCTCTCCCTACACTGTTGCAAGACCAGGTTCACATTTTGCTCAAGTTTTTAGAATGCTTTTTAAGGGATGGGGGAAATAATAAGATGCTGTAAGCTTGTGGGGTTTGGCCTGATTTCAGTTCAGAAAGAACTGTGTAGCTTTTCAGTTTATTTTCTCTTTTCTTGTAATTTAGTAATGCTGAAATAGGTATCTTGCTGATTAACTCTTTGAAAATAGAGTCCCTGAAAAAAAGCCACTTTCCCTGAAAACACACACTGATCAGTGACTGATAAACTTGGCAGTGGAAAAGTAATTGTTCTTTGAGGAAGAACAGATAAGGCAAAGCTATGTGGTCCACAAAACCATGTGAGGAAAACTGAAGTGCTCTAGAACTGACTGATGCTGGTAAGAATATGGCTTTTTTTCCCAGCATAAACACTTGAAAAAGTTATATTCCTTAGCAGGGATGGCAATGCGAAATCCCTCAGCCTTTGAATCTGCTTTTTTTCCCCCAAGTACCTTTTGAAAATAAAATAGGCAGAGTGGGACTAATGTGGTTTTGGTGTCAGCCTCAAACTGCTGCAAAATCGGCTTTCTGAAGCTGCTGCCAATCCAAAGCAGTATGTGTAACACAGTTACAGTTTGATTTTTGAAAAGCAGAAACAACTTTAATGTCCTTTCAGAACTTTGCAGTTTTGCCTTCTTTTGGGGGTATTTGACACACTTCCAAAGCAACCTTATTACTGGTTTTATCTCTTAGAAGTCTTTGTAAGTTACCTTTTTCGGGAGACTTTTAGTGTGTGACTTTTGAGATGCGCTTGAATACAAATGTTTCCACTGAAAGTACTCTGGATACAAGCTGTTCCCTTCAGTTTTAGGCATTGAAAAGTATCAAAAGTAAGGAATTAAAAAAAAAAAAAAAATTAGGTTTATTGTTACTAGGAAGTATAAATGTGTCAAAATGGGCATTGCATGTAGAATGCACAATGACTCAGTGCTAAATATAGTATTAGTTGAGTTGCTAATGCATTGTATTGATGTATGGGAGTAGCACTGCACTACTATGTAACTGGTAAAATTATCCCATGGTAGAGAGGAGAATAATTCAACACTTCAAAGTTTACTGTGGTAATTCATTAAGAAAAGATTTCTTGTTCTTGTGCTAAACTAGAATTTTAACCAGTCAGTTTTTCTCAGTATAGTATACTCACTTCCAAACTGCCAGTGGTTATATTCAGGATCATGAATGTAATAGTAGGCTGGATTTGCAGTACAGGATAATGATATGGTAGTAACTGTGATTGTCATGTAAAACTTTCAGAAGCTTCTGTATGTTATTTAAATTGTTGAGAGATACAAAGGCACCAGGTCAAATCTGTATCTTTCCAGGAAAAGAATATAATAGATGAGAATTTTTTTTTTTTTAAATTTAGATTTCACAAGCCCCATGCCCAAATTTTTGCTAAAACAGCAAAACACACTCCTCCTTCTGCTTGGTAACTCAGCTGACTATTCTAATTTATTAAGGCATTTTTATTTCTGTAAAGTGCTGGACTGATTTGACCAGACGCTTTTTTTGCTACAGGGTTATGCTCTTACCAGTGTTAGTTGCTGCAAAATGCTCTGGTGCCATGGTGTTCTGGCATTGTTCTGAGAACATTACCAGCAACAGAGCTGCCAGAGCTACCCTAACCCTCATAGCAGCTGCCCCTTTTCTGGCACAGGGGGGTGGCAGTGCCCTCTGTGGCCCCGTCCCTCCTGCAGAGAGATGGTTCAGGCGCCAGCCCAGGAGCGCTGCTGCTGCTGGAGCAGTGACCAGGCAGCCCTGCTGCAGGGCGGGTGGGTGATGCTGCCAGCCCCTGGCTCAGGCTTCTGTGGCTCTTCTCAGGCTCTCCTCCCAAAAAGGGAACTAATGCTGTAAGGAAAAATTAGAATGTCTTCTCCCCCCCC
>VZRR01008201.1:115791-169776 GCA_013398015.1 Oreocharis arfaki | reverse complement strand
CCCCCCCCCCCCACCCCAATCTTTATAAAATCAAAAAGCTCCAAAAAAAGACCCAAACTGAAAACTTATAGTTGATAGTGGTCTGAAATAGCTGTTACTTACTTTATCTGAAGGGACTAGGATTTTAGGAGGGGAAATGAGCGGATATGAGCTTTCCAACATATCTGGAGGCCAGAAGGGGTTAAACAACTGAGCTAGCAGGGTTTTGAAGGCAGAGCATGATTACTTTGTGAGAAGAAAGACATGGAAGTAATAAGTTGAAATGGAAAATAAGGAGAGGAAAAGCAGGGTGAGAATACCTTACCAACTGTCTTGTTGCAGCATATCAGTTTGGGAATTAGATTAAATTCTGTATACCAGTGTGCTTCTGCCGGATTAGTTTAATGGATTCAAGGAGCAAAAAATAATGTTTCTGTTTGGAGAGGGGCTAAAATTGGAGGAAGAAATTAGGGGGAAAAAATCCTTCTTTCCTAATGCTAAATAACAAATCTAGTAGGTGCGCTGAAACAGAATTTGATCAAGGGAAAGATAGACCCAGAGGGATGGCGAAGAAGAACTATGCCTGTAGAAAGTAGAAAAGCTAGAGGAAAAGATAAAAGAATAGTTAAGGGGCAGGGAGGGAAGTCTGGGTTTTCTTCAGCTTTTGAGTGAGTTTGAAAAAAAGTGAGTGGGACTTAAACTAAGTGCATTGTATTATTGCCTCTTAGGGGAACTAAAATCGAAAGGTTTTTTTTCCTTAACCTTAAAAAATGTGAAATTTAAAACAGTGGTTTCCTGTAGAGTTTTGTGTTGGATTAAGCATTGCTTCTTGGGTATGTATTCTGAAAGAAATCTGCTGTCAGCATGGTGGTAAAATGGCCTGTAAGCATTGTGTTTGCTTTTATGCCTAATGGACAATAAAGTGGTTTCCTCAAGCTACTTGAAATACTCCTTGTAAACTAAAGTGTCCAGATCAATTTCTCATTTACATCTTACTAAAACTCACAGAGGAAGTTGGGAAAACACGTTTTTGATCAAAGCACTGTAGAAGCTAGATATATACGCTCTCAATCCTTGAGCTACTTCATAAAATTCCTGAGAAGAACTTCAGTGGGTTCCTGCTTTCAAAGACTGCTTCATCCCACCTGGATGCCAAACAGAGAGAGCAGCTCCACTGTGTGGTGAGAGGGCACGCGGGAAGTGTATGGGGTCAAGAAGAGACAGTTGGAGTGTCTTGTTTTTCCCATGTTTGTCTGACTCACAGTTTCCTAGTGGAATACTAGGATTGTTGAATTATTTGCATGAATAGCTGTCTGCATCCAAAATGACTTGTGCATGCTAGTCTATTCTGTGTATGTTAATGCCTGAATTTCTCTTGTGTAGTCAGTTTGTGTTACATGACAACCTGAAATGCCTCGGTGGTGTGCTTGATCAAAACGCTTTTTTTTTTTTTTCCCCCTAAGGAAACACATCGTGTCACAGCTCTGAGAAGTCAGGAATTTCTTTTTGGTAGGTAGATAGCTGGGTCCTAGCTTTCAGCTAGCTTCTTCTCATTCTTGAGAAGAAGTTAAGTTGCTATCATACTGTACTCCTCTTCTTCCATAAATATATTTTAAACTTTTATGATCTCTTCTATCCAGCTTCTGCCCGTGCATCTTCATGAGTAGGAGGCTCAAATCAATATTTACAGGGTCTGCTTTCACGCTTTATATATGCAGCTATATCAAGATACATGGTTATGCATTTTTATAAGAAACTTACTCAAGGGGAAGTGTGCATCTGATCAGCAGTATCTGCTTTTTTAACTACGATAGGAGGATGCTTTGAGCACTGTGGTATAAGCAGTAGGAGTGTGCTTTAGAGAAGCTGTGAAATATGCTGGCTTTGTTGTGACTTGAAAACTGTGTTTTAACTGTGGAGAAAAGTGGCCGCCACAACACAGAGCCTCCCTGGGGCAACGAGTGTGCTGCCTGCATGCCAGCGGGACAGTGCCGCAAAAGTAAGTTGTGTTTCAAGGCGTAGGAGATGACAGTGTTGGAGATGGTGTACCAGCTAATGGAAGGCTATAAACAGGATACAGGATACATGGCAGAGATGTTACTCTGGCTCCTCTAGTGAAAGAGTCAGAAAAAGGCGGTGGGGAAAAAGGTCCCCATCTGTAAAAACGGAAAGCTTGTTAGCTGTTCTTAAAGTGCATTTTTTGGTGGCTCATGAGAAAATTAGCAGTCTCAGTCTGGATCTTAGTGGGCAAATATCCTTGCAGTAGAGGCTACCAGAACTCATGCTGGTTGTCCCTCCTGTTGGCAGCCTGGGTGGTGAAGAGCTGCTCTTGCCCCAGAGGTGAGCTCCTGACCAGCAGGACAGGGTGACGGCCACAAGAGAAAGCTCGCTCTGCCAGTGGTGCTCTTGCTGCCTGAATGGTCTGCTGGGCTGTGGATGTGATGTTGCCTAAAAGCAGCAGATTCCTGTAGCAATTAAAGTGGAAAAACAAGACTAATGGCCAAATTTCTACACTCCGTGTCTTTCACTAATTGTGAAAAATAGCAGTTTGCTTCTCCATCCTCCTGGCTTCACTATCTTGTTCATATAACTCACTGACTTTTACTTATGGCTTCTTGTCTCTAATAATTTCTTAATGAAGCAGACAATTATATTTTATTTTGTCCTGTATGAGCTGTTTCTCATCATTTATTCTTGTTTCCTTCCACTCTATTTCCACTCCAGGCAAAAATTACTTCCAGTGAAGAAAGGCTGGATGTGTGTCATTCCAGAGCTATTGTAAATGACCCTACAGATTTGCTTGCATACCCCATTTTCTCACCTAGAATGCATGCAAGGAAGGTCATATGGGGCCTGTCCCCGTACCCCATGCCCACATCAGTGGCCAAGAGCAGATGTCTGTAGAAGAGAAGAGAAATAGACAGATAGGTAATGCTTCTCATGTGGCTGTTATAAAGATGTTTGTGACTTCCCCCTCTGCAGTGTGACATGTCAGAAGCACATTAATCGTTGAAAAGCAGATATTAACAGAGTCACACTGGGTCTGTGGGATGAATGGACCCCTTTACATCTTCCTCTCAAACTGTTTTGATGGGAACGTTGATTACAGACGAGGTAAACTTGTTTGCACTTCATTCATTAATAACAAACTATAAACTGCCCTGCCTCCCCTCCCCACAGGCAAGGCACTTGAGGAGATGCCAGGCAATTAAAGTACTTAAGACAGTAATTACAGTCAAATATACAACAAAAATAAAATCACTGCACATGATTTTTTTTTTGTGCTTGGTTTTGTTCTATGCTTTTATTAAACCGCAATTCTTGCCTCACGATTGAACAGGAATCTCCCAGCTGGTAATACCAAAGTGTTTGACAAGCTTTCTTTGGTTCATCTGGGTATTTAGTAAACTCTTTGATGGTCTTCCTACTGAATTCATCACAGCTCAGATTCCTGCTGTTTAGATGTATCTTGCTATGTAAAGCTGATGTACCTCTGAGCCCTAGCACCAATCAATAGGGAGGTGATACCAATGCTACCTTGAAACTCTTCCTTTCTTCCTTGTCTTGCTGGTTTTCTTACTGTACAAGGAGTAGCATCTCTAGTTGTTGTGATGCTTAGGAGGGGAAGACTGAATTAGGCTGAGGTGTTCAGTTGGCTTCAGATACTTGAATTGAAGCTGATGCATCTTAAACTCCAGAAATTAGTGTCCATGAGTTTGATTTGTGAACCTATTTACCGAGTTAACATCCTGCAGTAGAAAGTTGTATGTCAGCTCAGTATTTTTAAGTGAAATTCTAAGGGAGTTCAATATTCCAGATAAAGTACACTTTAAAAAGACAGAAACTTAGCTGTAATGAGATCCAGCTGGTGTGCATAAACCTTTCACGTTGTGTTACATAGTTAAGTTGGTAAGTAATGTATGGGGAAAAGTTCTGGTGGCTTATTCCTTTGTACTGGAGTTTTACGAGGCTGTATAAATACTCTAAGTATTTAAAGGGGGAAATGCAGGATTAAAAGCAAACAGCTGATGATGTATGGTACAGAAATGTCATAAAGCAAATGTGTAGTAGTGTCCTTTCAGTAAATATTAAATGACTGAAACGTGACAGTGTTCACCTACGTTAAAATAGCTCTCATAAGAACAATTTCCAATTGCTTGCTTTGATTAACGTGACTAGCTCAGAAGTAGGTCGTTTTATGCTGGATGGCATCAGAGTGTGGATTCTCTCTGAGTAATGTTTTGACTGGTCTTTTTATTTGGTAAAATCTACATCGCTGTGGTATTCAAAGCAGAGGACAGGCTCATGGGCTCCTTACCATAACTTAACAACCTGTTCTCCTTTTAACAAACTGTAATTACAGAAACATAAACTACATCTTCATTTATTTCAACGGTAAGAGCATGGGAGAAGAATGTGGGAAGGCATTCTTTGTGCCGCCATCAATTTGGTTGCCTACCTTGCAGTTGTTTCATAAACATCCTAGAAAGCTCCTGAAAATACCGAATGTGGAATGTGCCAAAAGTGGTTAAAATGCAAAACTTTGTCCTCTGACAGACAAGCCCTGGCAAATCTTAGCTTGATGTTACTGCCCTCGGCTGCCCTCCTCCTTTGTGGAAGGCTTTTGCTCCCTTGTGGAGTCAGCAAAAGGAACCATGTGCCTGCACTTCAGCAGCTACAACAAACCTTGGTCAAGAGATTAGTGTTTTTTGGGTGCTGTCATTGTCACCAGCAAATTGAGTTGCCATGTTTAGTCTGTGAACTGGAACAGAGGAGGCAGGGGCATGTAGTCTGTTTTGCCAGCTCTGCTGTGGGGGTGGTAGTCCTGGGGAGAGGAGTGGTTAGAAAAGAGTAGTCCGAAATTGCACAGCTATTTGCTACATGTTGATGTCTGAGCCCTCAGCTATCCTCATTTAAATGGAATGGTCAGGGAGGTATCATAACATATTTAAAGCTTAGGTAGCTGGTCTTATGAAGAGTATAATTTACAATAATTGCCACTTTTAATAATGAACTGATCTATTTGAGATGGCTCAATGCCCACTAAACAGTTAAAATGACAACGTACTTTTAAGATGCTGTTACCAATGTAGGTATATTGACCTCAAGCTGTTCAGAGGGATACTGTGGGGTGATTTCCATAGCAAAGATATATTATGCTTAAGCACCCTCCTACAAAAGAGAAACTGAGTTTCAAACTAGAAATAAATCTTCACTTTCTCAATATTTATTCAATGGAAGGTGAAAGGAACATTCAGAACATAAGTGAATAATAAAAGTCTTCTGGTTCTGTGGGTTTGTAAGTTCTCGTAAATCAGTCAGCAAGTTCCCAGTCATGACAACCACGTCCCATACTCCGACATCGCAGCCACCGCAAAGCTCAAGAGAAGGGTGTAATCAACCCCTAATAAAAGTGGCAAGCCAAATGAGTAGCATTAAAAAAACCAAGGTGCTGTCTAGCAGATTTCTGACTTAATTTTTTGCAGGCTGTCAGTACGCTGACAGCCTCTTTAAATCTTGCTTCCTTTCCTCTGTGGGTCTCTGCTTGGTAAAGAAGCGAGCAAAAATCGCGTGTGGGACATTGTGCAGGGAAAATGCGCTGAAGACCTCTAATAGCTCATACACAAGGATTTGACATGGCTCAATATTTTGTGATCCTTGTTTTTAAGGAAACACTCATGTAACATATGAAAAATAAATGGGTTAAAAGTCAAAGCAGTGATAATGAATGCTCCTCTGTTTTTCTCACTGCTCTGGGGCTTGAGGTCCCCTCTGCTCCTGGTGAAGCCAGGATGAGGAGCAGGGCTGCACTGCTGGGCCTCAGCCCTGGCTCAGGATTTCCAGCAAGGGTGAGGTCTGGGCACACAGCACCATGTCACCCAAATGTCCTGGGTTGAAAGATGAGGATAAGAAGCATGGCTGCTCAGCAGCCTTGGATCGCTTGGCAGGGCTGTGCTTCTCACTGTGTGCAGGACCTGTGAAGAGCCAAAGCACTGAGAGTTGTGGCTGAAGGTACTGATAGGGCTGACTGAGGACCCAACACCTTGTGTGCTTCTGCTGTGGGAAGTGGCCTCACTGGAAGTGAGACATGAGCTTGCTTCAGCCTCGGAACTGGAGCTGATTCCAGTGCTCTGCCAGCCTCTAGCCAAAAGCTGGCCTGAACCGACCCTGCTTGGCTTGAGCTCCGGTGGGATCACAGTGCAGAGGGAATAAGAGGCACTTTGTTCTCCATCGTAGATATGCTGTGATTAAACTTGGTAGTCAGATTTACTGCTGTGCTGTCCCTGTTTTGCATTGCACAATGGCACAAACACCCAGAGAGCAAGCAAATTTGATCCGTGTTTCCTAAGGATTGTGAAATTCTCCTTCTGTACAAATTTGCTGGCTGAATTTACAGCATGATTTATAAAAAGAGCCTTTCCTCTTAGAGTAAATGTGATTGCCCTTTCTGTAGGGTTGCAAGATAAGTGTTTTTAGTCTTCAAGGGAACTTTTTAGGCATGCAATCCTTAACGTGGTTTTGGCTCATCTTCCCTGCTGCACACTTTACTAACTTAAAGCTATTTAACTGAGATGCAAAAGAAAAATATTGTTTCTCCAGCATTGGACTTGATGATGGTATACAAGAAATGCAGAGTAAGACAGGCATTTGTTTTGTACTGTTCAGAGGCTTTTTAAAATCCTCCAAAGTCTGCTGTGATTCTTATTTTGGTCAGTTTCCTCTGTCTGCCATTGCAAGTAGACTTTCTTTTGCTAATCTGCTGCCTGAAATACTCTTTGTTCAGGAAAGCAAGTCTCTTTCTGTTGTAATCAGGGCTAGGAATTCAGCTGCAGGGTCACTCTTTGTGCTGTAGAGTTCACTGACCATGTTTTGCTTCTGGCAGTCCTAGCTTTGGCCCCTTTACACAGATCAATGCCAGGCTAACCCCATTTATTGCTACTACTGAATCAAAACTCCACTTCTCCTATTTAATTTAGCTCAAAATAGATGTAATGCAAACAAGCGTCAGCATGGAAAAAGAGCCAGAAGAAGGGGAGGAAGAAAAAACCGTACTCAGTGGTTTTTTGAATTAAATATACATTAAATGGTGCCAGGCTCCAGGTGGGAGGAATTAGTTGGCATTGTATCGTTAGACCCTTTATAAAAATCAATCATCATCATTGATTCTAATTTGCATGTGAGTGTTAGAGTTTATCTGCTTGTCTCCAGTTCCCTTTTTGTGTTTAAAACCATTTTTAATGTAACTGCTACTGCTCAAGCTCAGCCATGCATTCAGATTCCTCCTGGGTTCCTTAGTGCTAGATGAATCTCCTGGCCTGCTTCACTGTGCCCTCACGAGGTGAACCTCCATCATTATTACTGGATTCCACAGTGTCAGCATCCTAGAAACTTCCAGACTTGCTTCTGGTCAAGTGAGGCTGCTGTTGGCAGGAGTGTGTCACTCTTGGTGAGGCAGCTTGATGCTGAGCACTTTGTAAGACTCATCCCTGCGAGATGGGTTAAGAGGTTTTGTTGAAGCAAGCGTGTGGCAGGCAAGACTCCTGTGGCTATCAAACTCTGAGTGTAATATAAATTTTTTTTCTGTATCTGTGGCACACCTCAGTATGAGAAAGTGTTGTGCACCTCAGGACCTTACTTGAATTTTAGATGACAAGACCTTCATGGTGTGGTTGGCATCCAGCCATCTTTCCCGGCCAGCGCTGGCGTTAGGAATTCCATTTGCCACACCGCATTCCATGCTCCTTGTCAAATACGTGGAATAAGGCGCACGCATACCCTCACCCATTGTTGATTTCTGGATTGAAGTTCTGTTTGTTGTGCAAGGCAGTGTCGGTGGAAATCATGAGGTCTGGTTTTTCTGCTGAAAAACGAAATCTTACCATTTATCCTTCCGCTCTACCCCCTTTCCCCACAGATAAACCTCTTCCCAAGCTATTCCCTTTTGGTTTGGTGTTCATCAGGAATCAAATGTTTAGTTGACTGTGTTTAGCATTGTTACTGAAGTTAAGTTCTCTTACACTCTGTTGGGTGATCACCACAAGACTCCTGAAACGCTTCCTATTGGTTTCAAATGCTCCTTTATTTCTGACATTACGAATCTTCTGTTCTTGAAGCCAGGCTTCTCAAATATGTTTTCTGGAAGAGAGAGCTATCGACTGAAATGTTTGGCATTTTGGGGGAGTTTGCTTTTGCTTTTGGTTTTGGTTTTTATCCCCACGCTTAGCAATTTAATGCCTCCTCCTTCTTCTATCTGCTCTTTCCTTTTCCTTCCAGGGGTTTGTTGTTCCAAAAGCGGATACTTTGGTTTCCCACTCCTGACAGGCGTTCATGTTGCTGTTGCCCCCTGTCCTTGCCCTTTTCAGGAGTGCTTGTGCTTCAGCCTCTGCTTTCCTCCTTTCCCACACCAGGGAGGGAGCTGATGGTTTCCTCCACTGCTCCTGAGTGGGAGGCAAGCATGAAGCAAGACACAAGCTGTGAGGCCTTCCTGATGCTTCCGTCAAACTTCCCTGGTTCCAGATAAAATCCCTTGCAGTTGTCACCCATACTTTATCTGTGATTGGTCTTTTAAAGACTCTGGGTGTGTCACCATGTACAATTATCCCTTTACCTGTCAACTCTTCCTCTTGTGAAGGTTTCTTCCATTTTTCAGGTCTCTCTTGGAATATGGTGGGTTTCTTGCATATGGTTTTAAAAAATTATTTCATCGTAGTTGGTGGTTTTCTGTACCTGATACCTTCTCTTACTTTTGGTACTCAAAACTGTTCTTTTAATGATTTTTTTAAAAAATCTTTTCTTCCCCAGTCATGTAGTCTTTATCCTTCTTTAAAGTTGTTCTTTCTCTATTGAAGAAGACAGGTATAAAACTCAGTTTGGGCCTAGAGAGGGCCCTGAGCAGCATGGTCTCAGTGGTTATTACCACTCAAGATATTCAGTGAGTTTGTTTCCCCTAGCTTTGGTTAAATGAAGTCTTCCTCTCCTTCCCTACTAAAGATTTCTTCAGGTATTATTCTGAATGAGGGTGAGTTCATCTAAAGCTTACTGCCTCAATAGCAGTTCAAGTGAGCTGAGCTGAGCCTTCTGGCCATGGCCAGCTTCTCCGTTACAAAACAGCCTTACAGAAGAGACATTTCTTTCATAGCTAAATGCTTATTACCTCTTGATGGCTGGTGTCCAGGGTTGTCTCATTTAACTTCTGTATGTTTTGAAAATAATGTACCTTTATTATGTTTATCTTTTATTTTCTTGATGAAGCTGCTGTTTGCTGTTTTAAGTTTGAGCTGTCCCTTGGAATCATCTAAGGATGTGATTCTTCTCTGTGCCATGACATAGATATATCAACTATTGGTTTATGCCAATGTGTTTTTATTTTCAATTTTATTGAAATGTGTTGTACATTAGAGGCAATAAAAGCCAGTAGCTAGAGAAAGTGAGATAGGCATTTATCTCTGATTGACAGGCATAGATTTTTCTGCTTCTTTAAACATTTTCAGGTCCTTTTGTTGCCCAGCCACTGGTGTTTTGTGTTTTAGTAATGACCAGAGAAGTATTACCACAGACTTAGAAGCAGGCCATGCCATTGAAAGGAGTGCATATTGTATACAGTGTAGATTTCATACACTCTTCTAAGGTTATATGCATGGTCTGATCTGGTGCTGGATCAAGTAAAAGCCTTTTAATATAAAATTAGGAGTTTGCTGAGCTGGATAGCAGGGACTGTCCACAACTAAATTGTGGATTGCTGCTTCATGAGGTTGGCAGGGGCAATGATGGCTACTCTTAGCATATAGCACAGGGTTATATAGGTTCAGGGTTAATCACCCCTGTGCGTAAAAAATGCTAAAATTCACTGCCAAATGGATGTTTTTATCATTCGGGCTGCGAGGACTACTCGGAGAAATCTGAAAACAATAACCAAAATTATATTTCTTAGCCATGGATCTTAGAGTATCTTTTCCATGTAATGGAATCAAATGAACCAAATCTAAAATATGCTTTGTTCGTATGCCATATGGTCGCTGTCTTGCCAAACACTCTTTTTGCCTGCCAGAGCAGACTCCTGTGTTCTCCTTTCCTTGAATCCTGCCCTTCACACTAATAAAAAAACATTGCTGCTTGACCTGCATAGGGAATGGTGGGCGTATGACTTTCTCCGTTCATGCCTAGATACATTTCCAGCATTTAAGAAAGCTCTGAACACCAGAAAAGAGGCGAAATGAAGTAAAAAACCTTCACACACTACTGCATTGAAAGAGCCTTTTGAATTTAGCCACAGCTAAATTTAAGTATTTAGCTTAATTCAGAACTTCAGCCCCTTCCTACCAGCCACCCAAAAACAAACCTGCTTCCCTAAGGGATTTAAAATCCAAAGATGGACAGATATTCGAGTGGGGCAGGGGTAAGGACATATCTGCGTGCCCGATGGGTAGGAGTGCAGGTTCCGTGTGCCACATGCATAGCCCACTTCCAGAGCCCTGGGGAGAGGCCCCCACTGCTGAGTGCTGACTCGTGCGTGTTTTTAGCAGGGGGCTGTTTCCTGTCCCCATCCAGTGACACCTCTGTGGTGTTATGCTGCCTGTCCCAAGGTATTAAGTAACCCACAGGGATTTTGAAATAGTTAATCATAATACGATTTCTCTCATGATAATGTTTGGGTTTTTTCATTCTCCTGCTTGTTATGAAATCTGTAGGCTGATAATTTTAATGGGAGTTACAAGAGGAGAGGGAAAAAGTCCCAGCTAGCCCTGGAAATGCATGGGATCATGGAAGAGACGGGTAAATGCTCCCTATTGCAGTCCGTCTTGACAAGGACTTCCAAAAAGCCTGTCATCTCAGTAAGTTCAACTCTTACCCTTTCCTTGCACTGTTCTCCCTCTTGGCAGTGTCTGTCCCTCTAGTGGGGTTTTGATAGATTATCATTTTTGTGGGACTGGGATGTTGCTTTGCAAAGTTTGGCTTCAGAGACTTTTTGGAAGGGGAATAGATGAGACAGAAAGAAAGAAAACTGAGTGACACGGGGGTCCTAAAGGTCAGTTCTTTTTGCCCATGGTGTTTCATCAATACTGGAGTGAGGAATGTATTATTTAAGATTACAGTTTCACACCCTATTTCTCATTCTCTACCACACTGGGCTGTGACTTTCAAAATTGTGGTTCTGTTTACCTCTTTATCATAAATTAGATAATTACGAATATGTGGCTTCAAAGCACTTTCATGCCTTTTTCCTGCAGTCAGGTTATAGATGAAGCTGTCTGTTTTATTGGCTACTGCCATAATTACCAAGCGTACTCAATGTCTTCAAAATTGTGATTCCAGCTGAGAATATTTTATTATTGGTTGCTTCAAGAAACATCTGGAGAGTGCTTTGAGCTCTTGTGTCTTACAACATTGCAAAATGGGGTTTTATCAAGTCCTTCTATTTTGTCCCTTACCTTTTTCCTCTTCGTATGGCCAGGAGAGCTAATAAAGACTTTCTTGTATTTTTCTTGAGCCTGGTAAGGTGATTCTAGGTACAAAATTCTTCAGACAGTCCACAGGTGGGGGTGTTTTTTTGTTTTTGTGTTCAGTCCAAAGTAGGTAATGTTCTGTTGATACGTTTTTGGACGTATCTTCTCTGGATGGGTCAGTGTTATTTCTTTCTGCTCGTAGGCAAATTAATAAACCAAATTTAAAAGTGCAAAGGAAAGCAGGCAGCTGGCTGATTCAAAGGGAGAGGCTATGTTTTTCATCACCACCCTTTCAAAGCCTCTCTGAATCAAAAGAACCATTGGATTGCGAAGGCAAGACCTATGCCACACCAGAAGCTCCCAGTTCAGCAATTTTCCCAGGGTAAAATTATAACTCATGTTTCCTCAGCACAGGCTGTAACTGGCAGCGTTCCTTCTACTTCTAAGGGTGAAATTGCTGGGGGGAGAACAGACATCTAATGTGCCTCTGGAAGTTTTACAATGGGTGTTAGCCTCCCTTTGTGGAAAGGTAGATGTTCTTCTGGAACATACCCAAGGGCAGGTGCTATTCAAACTGGAGTGTAAACTGACTTCAAATAAGGCAGTACAGGCTCATTTTTGTTCAGTTTGTGAGGCAAATCTAAAGAAGAAAAACCCATTTCTCAAATTCTGGCAACTCATGACAATCTTGCAGTTATCCCACTGAAGTCTACGTTTTTATGGGTCTTTAAAATATTCAGATACCACTGCAATTCAAGACATTAATCTTTATTCATGTAATGCTGATAGTATCTTACCTTGCAAACAAAACAGATTTGAACAATGCTTGTTTTTTAGTGTTACTTCTCACCAGAACATTATTGGACAAATTGCAAATTTGGTCCTAGAAGAATGTAACAAGTTGGTTTCTTTCCCGCTCAAATCTCGACACCATTTGTAAGGGTTTCTTTGACTTTGCATTCAAATATATCAGCATGGTTCTGGCAAAGAGAAGTCCTTTCCTTCTAAACCCAGGAGGGAGTGTTTGTTGTTGTTTTTCTGCTAGAAGTGGATAAAAGGCCTGCTGGAAGTGGAATCAAGGCAACAGCACTTGAGTGAAAAGTCTGACTAAAAATTACATTATTAATAAATCTCAACCTACAAGTAGTATACTTGGGAACAGTTGAAAGATGGATTCCAGTGTTCAGAGTTGCTCTGTTCCTTCCTGTAGCTGTTCCTGGCCCCAACCCTCTGTAGATGGGGTGAAGGTGGCTGTCACATTCCTGCCTTCCCTGGTGCAGGAGATGAGCCGGGAGATTCTCCATCCCTCATAGGCAGTGGAAGCTGTTGACTGCTCTGTGCTGGGCTATTCCCCAGGACTGGGGAGAGCTGGCTGAGTGGCTGCCTCTTTCAGGGAGGAGGTGTAGACTCTGTGTGCAGCCCCAGAGTATTTAGATATGCTATCTGCAAAGTAGCTGGCAGGCCAAACCTCTCGCAGCAGGGATGAAGTGGTCCAAGATATTTGGATTGATGCTTCTCACTGGATTGAGTGAAACCTTGTATGGTGGGGAGGTAGTCTGTCATCTCTGCCCTTTGCAAGAGGTGAAACTCCCTTTGTGTGTGCTTGCTTTCTTATGAAGTACAAGTAAATCCACGTTGTCTCTGCTACCTGAGGTTTGATAGAGGTACGAGAAGGAAAGCGACCTATTTTCCAGGTTTAAAGGAAAGTAAACGAAACTGTCCTCAGGGCAGCAGAAGCAAAGACTTTTGTATCAAGCTGGAGTGTTGTGGGCAGGGCTGCCAGGCTGCTAAAGATTCTTCAGACCTGGAAGCCTTTCCCAGGGACTGCTCATCTTTTAATAGCATTTCCTCCTTTTTGGGGTGTTTTTTTTTTTTTCCAAGTGTCCACAATGCCTGCAGTCTTTCCCTGCTCAGACCAAGGGATTGCTTGGCGTTTACTGGCTTGTTTCTGCAGTGTCTGACAGGATATTTGTCCCCTCTTGCATGTGAGAATTAAGAAGTCTGAGCGAAGGTGACTGAAGCACTGTGTTGTGGACCTCATGAAATATTTTGAACTAGTCACGTCCAGCTCAGGCTGGGGAGTTACACTTTTGTTTGGTCACTCCTAACTGGGTTTCATTGCTAATTTGAATAGATGCTGGTGCAGAACAGACAAGCCCTTGGTGGAGTGAGTGGCCTGAAATGCCAGCTGTCCAGTCCGCCCCTATCATAGGACACCCTTGGCAGCATCATGGCAGCTCTGTTACCTTTGGTCCAGTGTCCTCCTGCATCTAAGCACTGTGTCCTCCAGCATGGTTAGGGGATGTTTTTGACTGCTGCACCCTGGGGTGAACACCCTGTGATTACACAGTGTCAGGTGGGCAGTGGTGTGCTGTGCGCTAATTGGGAGCAGCTTTCAAATCCGGTTTTGCTTGTAAATTAAATGGATGCTTTCGCTGAGTGACGATCGAATTGGCACCTCTAAAGGCTGTAGAAGTTCTCCCTCCGTTGTGAAAGCCAAATTGTTTGTGTTTGGGGGTAGTGAATCTAGGCTGGACCCCCAAGTTTGGTTTGTTTTTTTAATAATACAGTGGGTTGGATGTATTCCAAAGATCCTGCTTGTGTTATGGGCTTCAGCCCATAGTTCTGTGCTAGCCATGTTTGCCACTTGCTTGACCCGAGCACAGAAGGTGTGCACATCAGCCACCTCCAGCAGAAGAGTTGTGCTTGACCCAAGGAAGAAATGGGTAGGCAGTGCAGAAGAACAAGGGTGTAGTAAATGACAGCATTTGGGCTGACCTCAGCGCTACTCACCCAAACAAGCAAGGGGCTGAGTTAATCTTCCATAAAGAGTGCAAACTTGTAAAATATTTTGAGGGAGGTATTAAACTTTTGTCTTCAGTTTCGAGGCTTAGGAAGGTTTTCAGAGAATTTTATAAGCACCTGAGAAGATACATCCTGTCTGTGTAAACTTTTCCAGGTTTTTGGACTCGCCTTTACTGCTGTACTGGTGTAAGCACAGACCCTCATTTGACTTCTGCCATTATCCAGGAATTCTTTTTCTCCACTTACAGATTTTTCTGAAGGTCTCAGTGACAAGTTTCTGATAAAAGTGTGGTTAGAGCTGTTCTGCTTGAGCTAGTTGTGTGCTATAGACTTGGCTCCTGGGCTCTGGAGTTACTAAAGTGCCTCCACGCTTTTGTCCAAGGGTGGTTTTTAACTGTCCTGCATCTCCAGGTAGGCAGCTTTCTCTACCCAGCACAAACAAATACCTCACTTCCTTCAGCCCCTTGCCTTGCATTTGGTTCTTTGCACCTGTGTCATTTATTCTAGGTCCTGGTCAGCTCTGAAATCCCAGCAAGGCTCGTTTTACCAAGGAAATGCCACCACATCTCTCCAGCGCTTGCAGCACTTAGCGTGTGTATGTGCTCAGCAGTGCCAGCGTCTCAAGGAGGAGAAGGCTGTAAGCAGCCAGCATTTGGGATGTGCAGCAAGGGATCCCCATCTTGAGGAGCCAGATCAGCCCTCCACCCCAGGGCCGGTGACTCTGGGACAAGGAGAATGTACCAGTTAAAATTGTCCCATCAGGTAAGTGCTCCAGTCACCACTGCTGTAGCCACTCTGGTGTGACAAGAGGTGCATTTGTCACCTTTGTAGGCTTGATCTGCATTTAGACTATTTCAGGATACAGGGAGGACAGCCTTACACTGCTCCTAACACCTTCAGGAAAGAGTTTCAGCCAAGGGTTTTGTTTCATTATGAGCTATACCTTACACCCTGGCTATGATGGACCCTTCTGGGTATCTCTGTCCCCTCTCTCAGTGGCCTTGTGACACTCACCTCTCTAAAATGCATTGCTGCATGTATTTATGCAAATAAAGTGAGTGCCCCAAGCATGCCACTTGTGGTGGGAGGAGTGAGCAGCTGCTTGGCATGGTAGATCTTCTGCACTTCAGTGCCTCAGCATATCCAGAAAACCTTCCTGCTTTTCAAGCTCTCCATTGTATTTGACTGTCTTGCATAGGATAATTTGACCTTCTGTCATATGTTGACAGACATTCAGGATTGAAAATGAAGCTTTGGAGATTTAGGATAATAAATCTAGTCCTACTGTTGAGTCTCAGCGGACCTGGTGTCTTAGCTTGCTGTGGCATTGAATTGCAGCTCATTGTGTTTTGGGCCCATTTCTCGTGTGCCATTCAAACACAATTGTTCTGTTTATATTATAAACATAGTTCCTGATGTTCAGAGTCAGCGATCCTAAATCTTGCAGCTGTGAGAGAAAGGGCAGTTGGATTATATTGATGAAAGGCAAAACACGACAGTGCAATTGGCGTATTTTCGCTGGGGAAAACAATGGGCTGTTTCTTTGTTTTGCAGACCCGGTGGCAGCAGTAAAGCCCAACCACATCCTCAGGGAGCTACCAACCATTGGTGTCAGGGTGAAGAAGCGGAAGAAAAGGATCGATGTGCTTACATGTAAAGACTTTTTGATGAAGATCTGAGCAATTTCTTTGTGCTTCTGGGCTCTTCAGAATGAAGGTGAAGAGAAAGCACCATGATGGCATGCACACCTTGAGATCAAAATGCGGTTTGCATGCTCTATGTCGTGCACATGGTCATCTTTGACCACCTTGCAGGTCTCTGTCTGAGGGGCCAGCACAGTTTTGTGTCATCTGTGGATGCTGAGGACCAGAGACACAGCCAGAGAATTTGGTGTGAAGACATCACCAGTCCACAGAGGTGCCCAGGGTGGGATTTTCCCCTTCCAGCAGAACAAGCTCCTGGGTTTCTTGGACATGTAGCTTTGTATCTCTGCCTGCTTGCTGCACCTTCCAGAAGTGCTGTTTGTACTGTGCTGATATTGTTTATGTTGAATAAATGCTTTCTCCAGCCTCTTTGTTGTGGCAACTCTTTTTGCTGAATTCAAAAAAGGGGGGGGGTACTTGTTTAAGCATTGTGGTGAGACATTATCATGATTATTTTTTTTAATCTTTAATGAAATGTTTGTTTTGAAAAAGTGCATCTTCAAAATGGGGACACTTGTGCAGGAGCCAAATCTAAGAGCAGTCCTAATGTTCTTGGTTTGGATGTGGTTCTTGAGCTGCGCTTTCCCCCATCCCGCAAGCACCCCTGAGCATCTGCCTGCTGTTTATTTCAGAGTGCAGGCACACAGATGTCCCTGACACTTGAGTGACTTCTGCTCTGTACTGAGGAAAAGGGATTTACCACAAGCTTCTGAAGTTTGTTTGCTGTTTGGATTCATTCCCCATACAGTGGGATAGACGGGTTCAGAGGCAACTCTTCTGCTGGAGGTGGCTGATGTAGTTGTGTTAACTGCTGTTTGCAGTCGTTCCTGGGCACCAAGCTTTTGTGAGAAGCATCTCTCTCATGTCTCTCTGTTGTGAGAAAACGATAATGAACACAGACTGATTTGATACTTTAGAATAAACTACTGCATGATTATTCTTTCTAATGTCTAGAATAGATAAGACAAGCTTGCCCTCACCCCCCGCCCCCCGAAAAAAACCCAAAGGAGTTAGAAATGCATGAATTTGAGTTTCTCAGCAGTAATAATTGCTGGGGCTTTAGCAGGGGCTATAGATGCTACTGAGTAGCATCCATATTCCTGCTTGAGCTGGGCTGGCTCACAAGGAGGATGTTGGCTAAAATGACTCCAGCCAGCAGTGTCTTGACCTGCAAACTAAAATGGTCCCCACAGTCCAGTGAGTCAAGCAGATAGTTTGTACTTGAATGTCGGTCCTTCTGTGCCTGCGCTTGGGTTGTCTTGAAGTGGCATGGGTTTTGTCAAGGTTTCTGTCTTAAGAAGGGAGCCAGGATGACTTTACTCAAGGCCACAGAGTGTAAATAACACTTAGGACACCAGTGCTAATATTTTGAGGGGACGAGTAAGCCTCCTGTCTCTTTGATGTTTGTACACTTAGCACATTGTAATGACTCATGTTCTTCAGATATCTCTCATTCCTTCCGCTTGCTACCAGAACACTGACATGGTTCCTGTGTTACTGTTGTTTGGTAGACCAGTTGCACGAGTGCACATCTCAGCCCTGCAGCTACTGTGTTTTTTCCAACCCAAGTGTAAAGGCTTATTCTTTAATAGTATTTTTGAATGGAGTTGGGGAGAAGGTGGTGTAGAAGAAAAGGCAGGGAGAGGAGAAGGGATTTGAAAGCTCTTCTCCATGATCCTTGGCCCCCTTTGGTAGGAAGACTTCTAAATCATACGGTTTTTTGTAAATCTCAGGGGGAGCAGTTAAGGCAGGGCTGCTTTTGCTTTTGTTGAGGTTACAGGAGGGCTTACCTAGAGCAGAAAATGTGAAGCAGGTTCAGATATACTCAAAAGACCTATGCCTGTGAACTGCTTGTTTTGGAAAGACTGCTTCAAATATCAGCAAGGAAGTGGGGGAGCCCCAGACTGCTCTAAAAGAGCAGTGCTTTTGTGTGCTGAACCAAAACTGAAAAGTTGTTTACAACCTAAATGCTTTTAGCCTGCCTAGCACACAGATTTTGGAATTTTTGATTACATAGTTTCAGTAATACATTCATTCTGAGTGAAAATGGGAACTAATTTTTATGAAAAGTTGTTGAGGGGGGGAATCATCTGAATATTAATAATGATAAATGCCTTACAGGGTATTTGAAGTATTTTGGTTCATGGGAACTGTTATAAAACTGGATTTTCTGTTCTTACTTAATTTTTTTGTAGGATAAATAATAAAATGTTTGAGAAGGAAAGCTATGAAGTGACAGACTGTTGACAGGTCAGGAAGGTTGCTGCCCATCCAGCCAGTGCAGGTGATAGCTGTGCTTTGTGCCCCTCTCATGAACAAAGCTGATGCAGTTCCTGAGGCAGACAACAACCTCTGTGATCTCCTGTGTGGGAACAGCCGTGGCTGAGCTCTGAACCCCCTTCCTGGGTTCATGTCTCACCTGCCTGACACCAAGAAAGCTTCTGAAGAGCTTTTTGATTCTTTTTGTTGTCAGCTGTTCCAGATAGCTTGCTGGAGCCCGCTGAGTTTAGTTTCTCTGACTCCCTTCCCTCCACCTATAATTCTTGCTAAGGAATTGTATTTGCAATCACATTAGAGGACAGAAGCTTAGCTTACCAGCAGTGCCTTGTTTTAGTTACTTTTTTACCAAAGCTTGTTCACTTCCACGTTTGTAATAATCCAACACAAGCCATGTATTTCTTCAGAGACTGTTTGCCCTTGTGTTATCCTTTCCATAGCTGAACTAATACAGTGATTTAACTAATGCAATGATATATCTCTGAGCTGTTAAATGCTGTACCCATTGGATGGTGGTCTTCTGTGCTCTGACAGTGCTATTGAGTTGTGCCACATTAAAAAGAATTTTTTTTTAAAGTACCTGCTTCTTTGAATCCCATTTCTGCCTTAATTTCTCTGCGGCAAATGCAGTAGAAATACGATTGCCTAATTTCGAAGTGTCTCCAAAACAGTAGTGAACTGGTTTTATGCAGGGAAATGTGCTTTCTGGACTAGGACTGGAGCAAGATTAGCATTATTGTGCTTAATATCAGCCATTGAGAAGAAGGACTTTTGTTTCACGAGACACAATAAACACAGGTAACTTGAAGTGGAAATGTTGAAAAGGAGGAGGGTGAAATAAGAGCAAAAGGTTTCATTATAAAGCATTTTTAGTTCTTGGGAGTTCTAGTGGGTAAACTGTGTAAATGGCAGCTTGCTTATTACTTGGGTTTGGAAACTGCTTCCCTTTTCTTATGTTTTGTGGGTTCTTTTGCCTTTTGAAATGCCCACAGTTCTCCAACCTATCTCCCATCCTGGCAGTGATGTTTATACTACACATTCTTCTACTGTTTTGTGCAGCCAGTGCTATCACAGCTACGCTGAATGAGGTTCCAGCCTAACTACAATATTAACCCTACAAATCTGTTCATTTTCTCTCGAGCAGCCCCAGGCAGGGTATGCAGGAGAATGTGTCCAGTTGAAAAACTATCACAGACGCGGTGGTGCTGCACTGTGCTAAATTGCAAGAGAGCTGTGTTTTTTCTGCCAGAGAGGATCCTGTGAAGGGACATGGTGGTGTCCGTCTCACACAAGTTACAGAGTTTGGTTTTCGTTTTAATCTCAACTTTCGTTGATGATTTTATCTTTATTTTTGCCAAACTGTTTGTCTGCTTTTAAGCCCTGAAATGTGTTACTCAGACCTGCTGCTTTCCTCCTGCTAATCGTCCAATGTGTGCTCCCCCCACCCCCAGTTTGTATCAGTCCTTGACTTCTTACTTTCACCTTTGTAGTTGTTGTTTTTAGTTTTTTCTTCGTTATTTTACTAAATACCGCTCTGCAGATCAGTAGCATCTTGGGTGGTGGTTGTACCACATAGCATTTGTAGCAGACATTAGTTTTGCATAGCGTGTGTACCTTATTTTGTCTGGACTTGTCTTCTTTGCGCTGCAGGCACCTCCTCCAGCAATTGTAGTGATTAAGCCTGGTATTTCTGCAGATTTATATTAACTTCTGCTTATAAAGAAAGAGAAGCCCAACCCTTCCCCCCCTCCAACATCTAAACTAGACGTTTTTCTTCATTCCCTTCGTTTTTATCAGTATTAGACCTAAGCTTGCTTTTGTGTATGGAAGAAAATTAGTTAAGTACCTTGTGGTTTATAGATGCCTTCTGTTACATATTACTCGAATTTATTGTGCAACGTTGGCCTGTAAATCATTTCAGCCAGACGTTTACCTGGCTCATGTTGCCTTTATGGTTTGAGTCTTTTAACAGCCATGAAAAATGGAGAAACGATGTTTTTGGCGGCGGCGGACTCTGCTAGTCCGAATGCCCCGTGTCTCTCTCTCACGGCCGCGCTCCGCTGTGACGAGGTTTGCTCTGAGGAGATGTTTACAAGGAATCCATTACTTTGTGCAGCTGAAAGACAGTGTTGAAAGAACAAAGGGAGTTTTGTGATGAAGTGTATCTGACTTCTCGCTGCTTTGCTTACCTTTTAAATGTAAAACTTAGTCATTTGCAAGTTCTTTTAGTTCTCAGGGCATCCCTATAAGATTCCACCCCGTGCGGAGCTGTCCTTCAGTCGAAAGCGGGGTTGTCTCAAAACCGCTCTCGAGTGCATTTCTATTTTAATCCCCAGCTTTGCCTGCCGCCTGCCTTCCTGGCTCCAGCTCACCGCCCTGCCCTGCCCCACCCGCGGCGCGCAGGCGGCCGCTGCTCCGCGCTGGCGGCGCAGCGCTGCCTTTGTGACTGAAAGTTGGTTTCACCAGCGGAGCGCCGGCTCCCGCTCCGCGCTCAGAGCTCGCCGGCCTCGGGAAGCCGCGCGGACCTGCAGCCTATGTGGGGCACGCGGGGGCAGCTGTCGCCATACGTATAACTTTTAAATGGAAAATGTCTTTCTCAAAGGCTGTCGATGTCCAGTGGTCTGCAGTCCATGAGCAGTTGACTAGTCCAGGTGTTTCTGCTTCTGTTCCTGTGCTATGTGAATTGGGAATTCGAGAGAAGAGTGTGCAGGATGGAGGAGTTGAGGGTTTGTATTTCTGTTCTGGTGGTACGGCAGTGACGGAGGGCTTGGGAAGGAGCAGAAAGTCTACCTGGGGTCATCTTAATTAAGGAAAATATTGTTCTCTGTCTTTTTGTCTGCATCTCTTTCTGTCAGTGCCTTTATCAACTCTTAAAAATGAGAATGACCCTTTTTGTTGGTATGGATTGACTGTCACGAGTAGTATTCAGGAAGAACTTGTTTTATTGAATGTGATTTCTACTTTGTGGGTTTTATCAGTGCATTTTGCCCCACTTATTTAAAACATAGCCATTTAAGACTCTTGGAGCGGGGTTCATTTTAAAAACTGCCGAATATTTGTCTGTGCTTTACTAAGATAAAAGTCATGATCTGAGACTATGAGACAGTCCTATTGATTCGAGAGTGTGGGTTTCTATGAGGTTTTTAAGGAGATCATTAACCCAGGTCTATCTTTTCACAGGACAGTCGGCCCAATATGTCAAGACCTCTGATCACTAGATCCCCTGCATCTCCATTGAACAATCAAGGCATCCCCACTCCAGCACAGCTCACAAAATCCAACGCACCAGTTCACATTGATGTGGGTGGGCACATGTATACCAGCAGCTTGGCCACGCTTACAAAATATCCCGATTCCAGGTAACTTTAAAAAGCTTCTTCTGCATGACTTTGGCAAACTCCTTTTCTTCTATTTCATGCTTGGACATCCTGGGGCTGTCTCAGAATGATGAATTTAGTTCCTTTTGTTTCAAAATTAAATTAGCTTTCTTTGTTAGTAGGCAGTTAGAGACTTACTTTTCTTTCCTTGCTCCAGTGTGTTTGTGACAAATGGCACTTCTGCAAATCCTGATGTGAGTGTACTAAAACAAAGCTGATAGTAAAGAGCACTTACTTTCTGCTACCCAGGATTCTGGGTTTATGCCAGGGAACCCATTCTGTGGTTTGTTACATTCAAAAACTGTAGTGATACTGCATTTAAGCCCAAAGGTGGGGGTGTTGGGGTATTTGTTTTGTTTCTTTTGGAACAGTAACCGCTCTCCTGTACTGTCAACATGCCATCTCCGATGTGTCACTTGAGGCAAAGGCAAGGTTGAATGAAATAAACTGTAAGACTGTATTAACTGAATACTTTTTATAGAATCTTAGGACTTTTCAAACAATTAGGCTCTTAACTCCCACATGCCTTTTGAATTAAGTATTTGTGACTCTGGTAGCTCACTGGTGTTAAGCAGTCAGAAAACTGCTGCATGCGTGAGCAAACGGTGCCTGTAGAGTAGATAAAACAAGAGTGCATCTCTAAGAAAACAAGACTGATTTTAAAACAGAGTGTGTGGGTATTACCTCGTGGTGATGGCAGACAAGCAGCGTAGTGGTACTGTAACTCTAAGGGCTGGCTATCAGACAGCAGGTGCTCATTGTGTCCACTGTATTAGTCTATCGCTTGCCCTTCGCCGCCCAATCCTGCTCTAGAGGGAGAGCAGTGTTGCCACTGTTTTCTCTCCAGTCTGAGGGGGCAGATTTGCAGCTTCCTGATCCCATAGCTCTGACTTGCCTTTCCAGAGGGCACAAAGCACGCTTCACGGGATGTGACTTCATTCAAAGCTGGGGTTTCACTTGATACTGCTGCCTCTGCAGCGTCAGCTCCTAGTATTGGGTGGACTGAAGCAGTGCTCCTGACACACGGAGCTGACAGGGCTGGAGGAAGAGAGCAGCACATACAGCGAGGCACATGGCCTTTCTTATGACAGCCTCCTCAAGGAAGGCCCGGCAGAGGGGAGTAAAAGAAGCCATGCCAAAGCCTGGGTCTGCCAGGAGAGATTGAAGTAATGTCTGGGAAAACTTGAACTGTTCTTCGAAAACCAAATCTGTTGTTTTGGGGATTTTTTTAGGAGCTGCTTGTGTTCAGCTCCTGGTAGTTGTGATTACTTAGTGTGTTCTTTGGTACTTGGAGCAGTGATGGTGTCTGACACTGTTGTGTATGCAGAATGAGAGGCTGCTGCTTCTGTTTTCATGTCAAATTGACAGAGAGAGTATATTACTTCAAGTGAAGAAACACTAAAATGTCATTCAAAAATGTGTATGGTGGCAGTGGAATTTAAACCTAATGTATTCTGTGCTCAATTGAGCTATTGTAGCACTTGAAAGTGAAAGCTATGCCTGTAGTATCAAAGCCAGTTTAATAAATTAAACATTTTAAAAGCTCTTCAAACATAATTTAAGGAAACCCAAACTCTGAGTTATAGTCATTCTGTTTCAAGTCTGTGTTTCAGTTCTGACAGTGTCTTTTGAACCTCTTGATGAGTTGAATATTTTCAGCATAGCCGTTAAAACCTGGAATTCCCAGCCACTTCCAGAACCTGAGAGATTTTTTTTTAACATTAGCAGCTTCAAAAGAGCAATTATTAAACTTGTTTGAATGTCAAGACAATGGCATGAAGCAATATGCCAGTAATCATGATACAGTTGTTTGGGCTTTGAGATTCTGCCATCAGTTTTTTTTCAGTGGAGGGTTGGGATGTATATATGTGTGTATATATATCTATACATATTTATATAGAGTGAGTGCTAAGTAAAAATTATCCAGTAATATTTGGACATTAATACAAATTGTTTCTTGGAGCCTGACGTGGTCAGTTTATATCTAGCTAGACCCTAAATTTGTTACTCAAGTTTAGCACAAGGTTTTTGTCAACATTGCTTGTGTGTTTCACATGTGTGAATGATATCAAAACTAAGGAAGGTCTCATAGATATTTTTGGGCCAGTTGAAACCTCCCAAGACTTACTGTCATATGAAGTATTGTCTATGAAAAATAAGATCTTGGTTATCTTGCCTGAAAGAGCACTGCTCCAGGGATGAGTCAAGGCATCGGTTGCAGGCTCCAGCGTGTAACAGGTTGAGACACGAAAGTCATTACGTTTCTGACTCGTATTACATGTAGTCTAAGGGCCAGAAGCCTAAAATGAACCTTTCATCTGTGGGCCAGGTACCAGAGTCATCTTTCTTTGTGAGATTGAAAGGGTAATATTCAAACCAGCAGCTTTGGAGTGACTCTGACTTGCTGGTGTGAGGGAGACCTATTGTGATAGAGCAGTCTCTGCTTTGGAGCAAGTGTACTCTTCCTTCTCCTTTCGGGCTCAATAGCCTCTCATCTTGTATCTCTCTGTTTCCTTCTTCCTGGACAGTAGAGTACGAATTAGAAAGAGTAACTTTAAAAAAGAGTTCCTTAAATGATATCAGGTAAAGACTTGTAGCTTGAAGAGATCATTTTCTGTAATTCTTCTCTTAGGTTCCCCAACCTGGTTTGTGCCTTGACGTGTAAAATGCGTACTGACAGATATCCATTAATTGCTCCAAAGAAATCTTGGTATGACTGTGAATGTGTCTTGCTGCTGTTGTTGGATCCCTGCCCTTTGCTTTGGAAAGACCATTGTGGGCTTCTCTGAAATGCTCTTGTGATTGAAGAACCCAAGGAATCAGAACTCATCTGTATTTTGGGCAAAAGCTGACTCAGTGAAGCGATCCAACAGACAAGCAGCTTATCTAATAGATGATTTGAATTGAGTAATCCTAGAATTATAAATTCTGAAGCTAAAATGATGCTTTAAAAAGCCCTCAAAATTAATTTAAAAATCTAGTAGCATATCATTTCAAAGAGCCCAGCTATAACCCAGACTAGGGAGAACCCACTGTGTTCACAAGGAAAATCCCCTGTGAATATTTTAGCTCATCACAAGGCTTCAGGTTCTCCCAAGAAACCAGTGAAACCGTGCCTCAAGCATGGTCTCATGAAGCTGAATAACATAATTTGCCAGACCTAGGCTTCAGGAAGAGGCAGTTTGAATCAGCATATCTACCAAGAAGACCTAACATAAGGGTTCTTTGCTGAAATAAATAGCAATTTTCTTTTAAAGTCTGAGGAGGGAGCAGGTGTCCTTCTATGTAGCTCTCTCCACCACGACTGTAGACCTTGGTGCATCCACCCCTGTACAGACTGTACAACCTTTGGTTTACTTGAAGTTACCAGATCTTCAGGTTGGTATCTGGCAACGCAGAGCTATCTGTTAAAGATTTGGGTGCACAAAATTTTTTTTAAATTGCTTTGGTTTTGCAACTTAAGATTTTTTAAATAAATCGTTTTCTTTCCACTGCCCAGGGATGAAAAATAATATTTCAGGAAAGGTGGATCCAAGATGAGGCTCTGCTAAAGGAGCTTTTCTCCCCAGAGAGCTGAGGCACATGCCTGCTGTGCCACTGTTCCCGTGGTCACCAGAGAGTCCAAGGAGAATGGGTTGAGGTGTTAGGATTTGTGATTATGAGGAGAGGAAGTACTGGCCAGTTAGCTCTGATGCTTCAACCCAAGCAGCCGACTCTCCTTCCAGTGCATTATCATCTTGCAGTAGGATCGAACCCTTTGCTTGGAGTTGGCATTCCTACATCTCGCAGCCTTAATGCTGTCTGTACGGCATCTACCAGAAGTTATTGTGTATCAGGCTAAGACAACCTCAGCCAGCTATCGGAACTAAATGGGAAGATGTGTAACTTTGATCATACAAGCATCAGCTGTCTGGTATCTCTGATATCAGCAATATCAGCAGTGTTGTCTATCTTGATGTATATATGTGTGTAAACTTATGTTCAAAGCAGCTGAACTTCTACTTAGTTCTGTCCCAGTCATCTGGTACAAATATTTGCATAACACCGTGGCATTGGATTGCCGTATTTCCACCACAGAATAGGAAAAATTCACTTAAAACCTTGTGTATAACTTTGTGGAACCTTTTGGAGTATCTGTTTGTGTTGCTACATCTCCCATCTTGAGTTACTCCCTGCGTATGAAGATGGATTCTTCTTATACAGTATTTCACAATACTTCCAAATTTCTGCCCAGGGCTATTTCAGGTTTTCATATGAACCAATCCATTCGTGTCCCAGTTTTCTTACCCAATCTTCACTCTCAGCCCTCAGGGAAATTAAATTTCACACGCTTGGATCCAGTTAGGACACTGGCTTTTTTTTTTTTTTTTTTTTTTTTTTTTTCTGATTGGTAAGGGGTTTTTAGCATCAAGAGCACACAATTACTTAGGAGAATGCCCAGGTTGTCGTAGGCCTTTTTTGACGGTTTGCAAGAAAGTCTTATCCTTCACAAGTTGTGCAGGTAGACTTCCAAGGACGTGCTACCAATCAGGCAGCACTGCTTGCCTGTTTCAGAGCTCTGTTATCAGTCCCCAGGTCCAAAACAAACTGTCGTGGCCCTTAGTTCAAACCCCTGCAAATTGGAGCACCATGCTGGAGCCTTCTGTCTCGGTAGGAGGTCTGCTGTGGTGAGGGTGGTCTGCACTTTGCATAGGCCTCCCTCTCTAACACCTCCATGAAAGCAGCCCTGTCACAACTCTCCCACTCACCTTGGAGAATACCTCTCAAACTGCTCTCGGTTATGCTAAGCTTAAAGAAATACAAAATTTTCTAACTAATGAGTATTCTGCGATTTGGGTTTTTTGAGGAGATATTGAGAGAGTGGGTGTTGCTGCATCTTTATTTCCAGTCTCTTTATTTGGATTTTTCTTCCTGAGAGGTACATCTCTATCTGTATCTTTCTAGAATAGCAACATCTAAGTCTAATGAGGTAGTAGTTCTTAAATCAATGTGATACTGCAGCAGCAAGACTACAGGAGGCTTGCACTTTTTGAGAGCAAGTATTGTATTAAAGTTCTAAAGAGCAAGCTTCTGTGAAAGTTTTCAGTATTACTGTAGCCAGCTTTGTCTGCTCTATTAGCATGGAGGGTCCAGGTCACAGCTTTTTAATATTTTGTAACATTCCTGGCAGGAGGGAAACAGGCAGAAGTTGGCAGACGGTCAGTTCAATCTTTGTTATCTACCCTGTCTTACTCATCTCGTTATTCACCTTTTATATTTCATCATTTGATTGCTGCATGGTCTTGTGGCAAGGAAAGGGGAGGGCTTGGGATAGGGAAACACGTTGACTCTCACTGACCTGTTCTGTGACCCAAGATAACTGATTTAAGTTTGAGCTTCAGTTGCTTCCTACCAACGTTAACAAAAAAGCAATTTGCAGAGTGCTTTGGGAGGATGATTGAAAGTGTAGAAGATTACTATCGCTAAGCATAAATATTTATAGATCAGCAACTGAGGTTGATGATGTTGGTATCATCAGTAACATGTATTAGTAAAAAATGAAATGTTGATTCGTGAGGACCAGACTCAACAAAGTCAGGCAGTATGGTTGTGTTGGTTAATGTAACCACATATACAAACTTGGAAAGAAAGTAGAAACAGAACTTTGGGTGAGACTATACTTTATGCCTATTTAAAGAAATTCAGAGAATTTACACAACTGATATTTTAAAGAGAACTCTCTTGCAACACACATCTGTCAATAAAGAGCTCCGAGGGGTATTTTCTGGTCCTGGCTGAACCAAGATTAATTGTAGCTCTAGGTATGTATATTGAACTTAGGGTATATATTGACCTCATTTTGCCTCAATTAATGATCACCACAGGTCAGTCATCACTTGCCTCAGTAGAAGTAAATAGTTTTCAAATTGTTGTCCTGCAATATGTTTAACTTGCAAGGTCAGCAAGTTGCTGCTGTTCCTTGTGGCTGGTGACTGGTAAAAGAAATAGCACCATCAGATTAGCAGGTTCTCACATTATGTGGTCAGTAACTGGTGGTGAGTCATCCCTGAAAGGGGCCACAAAATTGATGTCTGTCTTCCTGTTCTAAATGTCAGTAAAAGTGGGCTTATGTATTATTTACTTGGAGGGTAAAAAGCAGTGGCCTGTACTTGTTCAATGCTTTTGCACTCAAATATGTAAAACGACAGAACAATCGAGACAGTGGATTGTTGGAGTGCTCTTTGCACATATGCAGACCCAGAGAAATAGATGTGCAGACTTGATGCTACAGGGGTTCACGCCATGCTTGTCAGGCTGCCTGCCTATGGCTGTGTATAAGAAAATATGCTCAGAGGAATAAGTTTCTACGTTCAGGAGTGTTGGAAAGCTAAAGGCTTCAGATCCTTATTTCTGAGGCTAGTAATCCTCAGAAGTAACTATTATTTTTCTTGAGGGTGAAGAAGAAAATCCATAGCCATGTTATCAGTGTATAAATTCCTTTGCCAGTTGGCTCATGTAAGTTTGTAGGGGTTGGGTCACTCTGTAAGTCCAGGAGAGGGGAGGTTGTCAATAACTAGTTTAAGGGTCTGTGCTCTGAGAAATCATTTGATTGCAAAGGCTGCTTGGCATCCTCAGTGAATGGAAATTTGTGGATGAGAGCCTTACAGTGTTTGCATTTTTCTACCCAATAGCACAGTTTCATAAGCTAGACTGAAGGCACCCAAGCAGTCTTTCTCACTCTGCCTGACCAATACCTGGGAAGATAAAACAATGTGCTGAGTCTATGGGTCTCACTGACCTAATAAGAAAAATCCCATTAGAAACTGAGGAGGCACTGAAGTATTGTGTTTATTGGTCATTTCTGATAGGGCCCAGGTTTGAACCATAGTCGTGAGGTTCAGTGGTTTGTTTTGCCTTCTCCTGTACTTACAGAGGTTCCTGATTGCAAGGAGTATGTTAGCACAAGGTTCTCATTCTGCTCCCACATAAACTGTTTGTACTTCATCGGTCTTTCATAAGTTGCCATGTAGTTGCTAAGCAAATTGGCATCTGGTACATACATAATTGCAGAAGCAAACATTTGGCTTCCAGTTTTGCCGTCAACACCCGGCCACCTCTTGGGTGTGTTTGAAGCTTTAGGATATAGATTCCAACTTCTGGCTTACTTCTTTCTGGCGATGATCAACCTTCTGGCTGGGTTTCATGTATACTAGTATGCTTGCCATTTGAGGGTGTATTTGCAGAGGTTGCATAGGAAATGGTGAAAACTGTTTAGGACTCAATGGTTATCTGCAGTCATTTTAATGCAGATAAGACACAAATGCTGTGTTGGCCAAAGGAATGTCATCAGTTCCTGTTATGTGAACTTTTCCTCTAATTTAACCGGTCTGCAGTTTATTCAAATATCATAACCAGACAAGTGTCATCTGGCAAGCTTTATTTCTCTTTTTGTCTTTTGTTCGCAATCTTTCTTTCGCCTTAGTCTACAACTTGCAAGATGCTGCTGTCTCTTTGACTCTTGCCTTTGAATTTCTTTTTTTTTCTGTCCCTGTTCTGCTCTGAGCATTGACCCTACTTCTGTCACCTGAAGTCCCTCATTGCTTTGTCTTCATTTCTTTTTCGTACACACTTTTCTATCTCTGTTGGAAGGAGTCAGAGCGCACAGAGGTCACAAGTGATCTTTACCTGACTAGATCAAAGCACGTTGCTTGCTTGGTTGTCCTTTTCCCCCCACACATGTATGGTTTTCTGAGATTTCTTTGAGTAAGTAAGCAGCATATTTTATAGATATCTCAGATGATGCTTTTGCTCTTAGTGACATCAGTTGAAGGAATGCTCTGAGACTCATTCACATTGATGTCTTTCACTGAGTCTTTAAATCAGTAATCAAATAAATTGTTTCTAGCCCTGATGCGTACATTAGCTTGGGTCTGTAGGACTCTTACAGCACAGTTGTCTCTGCACATCATGTGGACAATTTTCTAGGCACTTTCAAGGCACTTTCTGCCTGCTCCAGAGAACCAACGGGCTTCTGCAACCGTTTGAAAGCATTTAAGCTGAGCTTGTAGCTGCTACTTGTGGATTGCTTTGTAGGGACATGCCTTTAGGAAAGCAGTGGGCTCACAGTCACTTTCCTATCCAGTCCTTCCACTGTGCAGCACTGTGTGTGTAGACACTTGGGTAGCTCAGGTGCTCAGAGCAATATAGCGCGGCGCTCCACCTGGACTCGTTTTTCCTGCTTCCAGCAAAGTCAGCTGTGCCACGTCTGGTACCCAAGCTAATTACTGAAGACCTATCTTTCCTATTTCTTCACACTGCTGCATTTTGCAGAACAGGCATTCGGTGAAGGAGAGCAAGACTGGCAGTTCAGTTTCCGTGAATCAAAAACTTTCTGTTTGCAAAGAATTAAAAGAGGTAAAAGGGGAGAGTAATAGAAAGATGCAAGGGTTTTGTTCATAAGATGAGACAGTTGAGCAAAGCAGTGTCAAATGCAGTGGGGTATGCTTCAGCAGTTCAGCAATATATAAGGATAAATTCTACCTCCTAGACCGCAATGGGGTTTTCATGGCAAAATGTGAGAAGCCTGTCAATCAAATGGTAGACATAATTGTTCTTTAAGTGACCTATTAACATCCCATTCCTTTTAATTAAAAATTGTATTTACATTCTCGTACAGGCCATATTTGAACGGTAAAAACTCCTTCCATATGAGGCGTATTGCAGGTGAGAGGCTGTCACAAGCTGTGTGGCTCATGTGAAACAGGAGTGATTGAAGTCCCAGTGCAGCAACATGTGGCTTGCCTTCGGCTCCCTGCTGACACAGAGGGAGATGGAGGGATAAGCAGCATCTCCCAGGACCACACCCAAACCCTTTGCATTCCTTGCCTAAGAAATTGCTTGTAGTTGCTTATTGTGGCATAGAAAGTTATAATATATAGCATTTGCCATAAGTGTGTCACTTCAGAGCAAATGATGGATTATGTCCTTCCACACCCCAAAAGTTGTTCTTTGTGCTGTAATTAAAAAATAAATGTTGCAATGTTGAATTGGAAATATTTTGTACCATACAATGAATTTGTTTTGTTAGGTTGCCTGGATGTAATTGCAAAAATGTCAGTGCATTAAACCCGTGTCATGGGGTAATGGTTTCCTGCTGCTACAGCAGTGCCAAGCACTGCTTTGCTTAGCAGCTCTACTGCTGTTTGTCTCCGTCAGCCCGAGTGATTATTTTGCCTCTGTGAAACTTTTTCTCTTATTTTGTTCCCTGCATGCATACTATAAATTATAGTTCTGTTCGAGTGCTAACCACAAATCCCAAACAGTAGGAAGCGCTGCCATGCCGGAGAGGGGCTCGGCTGGGAGCTGGTTTTAGGTTCGCCCGAACTTGTCAGTGATACGAGGGGAAGAAGGCGCTCCAAACCGTGACGGTCTGCTGGGCCCCTTCTACCCATCTGAAAATTGATGCCTCTTAAACAGTTTAGAGGACCCTCGGGGTCTTGCAGCTTACATAAAAAATGAAAGCCCTTCCTGTCTTAGAGCAGTGCAAGCAGTCAATACAAAAGAGAAAAATGATCTTTTAAGTGTATCCCATTGAATCCATTATCTCGAGGGCCCGTGCTTGATGCTTCATCAAAACATCATCGTCTTGGTGATACATGGGGGAGAGGGTGAGGGGGTGTTCGGGGGATTTCAGAGAAAATGCTGCAGTACTCTCAGTGCCACAGGACAGGCTAAATATGATACAAGCCAGAAAACGAGAGCTGCAGAAAAACTGATATGTTCCTCCTCATAACATATTGAATTTTGCATGTTTGAAACAAGCAAATCATTCAGGAAAAGTTTTTAATGTTTCTTTTGTAGCTATGAAAGTCCTTTTGGGCACCATGTACAATAATTGCTTTGCTTTCAGTCAGAATACAAATTTGCAGATTTCTTCTTCATTACAATGATAAAGAAAATAAAGGAGGAAATAAAAATCAGTGTTTGTACCATCAATACATTCTACCCTTGTTGTGGGAGGTAGTGAAAGGGTTGACCTGCTCTATCGTGAGCTGAATGGGTGCTGAGTATCTAGTTCTTATGAGCAAGTGTCAGAATTGTTAGTTTTTAAATGCTGCAGTTTTTAAAATCTTTTGCATGCCTGTACTAATGATTCATAGGTTTTTATTAGACTAGCATGAAAGGAAAATCATTGATTTCTGTTGTTCTGAGTTTGCAGTATCTACAATGTGACTGTGGAGTTCTTTACCAGATTATGGGGTTAGGAGCTGATCCTTCTTACTGGAAATAGTTAGAATGTTGCTCTTTTGGTAGATTATAAGCAGTAAAATGGAAGAACTGGAATTTGTTTTCAATAACCAGTCGCATCAGTAATTCAGAAACACTACTGAAAAAAGGTATATTTTTTTGGAAGACAGAGAGAACAGCAAAGAAGCACTGTTTCTGAATGTAACTGAGCTGTCAAGCACACATCCTTTGGGGTGTCCTCCATTTCCTTTGGTGAAAGCGTTGCTTAAATAAACTGAGCAGTAGGCAGTGGGTGTGTGCCTTTGCACAACAACATACACCCAGGTGCTTTGTTGGCCAGGGTGATCCCAAAGGCAGAGCGCTGTCAACATTCCTAATTGGTTATTACCCAATAACACACACCCTCCAGTGTCTTGGGACTACAAAACACTTTTTACCTAGCCTTCCTACATGAATAATGAAGCACTTCAAATATTCATCCAATTATAGTCAGCCTCTCTCTTGGCTAAGGATTGCCAAATGCAATTGGACATACTTCTGACATAGAATTTCAGGCTATATCTATGTTGGAAGGGTTTAGTCATAATTCTTGACTTCTGGGGAGAGATTAGATAACACCAGGATGGTAATTTCTCCAGCCTCAAAAGCTATTGTTTATTCACTTTTGCTATGAAATTCTAGTTTACTGGCAGTGTAGTGTGGGAGTTTTAGGAATACTTTTTTCATTTTATATTCGGAGCTCGTCACATGAAGCTCCTCATGTTTGTTTGAAACAATGCGATGTTTTGCTTTTTCTCCAAGCTGAGCAGAACTGAAGCTGCCATCAAGAACATGAAAAGCAGTTAGCATGTGCACTTTTAAAACATGTCGTTTTATGTTTTAAAACTCTATTTATGTTCATCTTATATTTTTTTCTGAATATTTTGCTGCCCAGCACAATTGACTCCTCACGTGCAAGTGGCTGATTTTTATATGTTTGTCTCATGCCTTGCTAACATTTTCAAAAAGAATTTCCTTATCCTTTGCAGAATATTAAGGTTTAATTTTGCTTTACTAGCTTCGCCTGTGTGTAAGCTCCCCTGAGTGATAATCTTCCTTCTGGCCTTTCAAAACCTGATGAAGGTCGTGTTCCATACTCCTGCTCACGGCAGCTTCCAGCTCTGCTGCAGTAATGCCATCAGGAACCACACTGGTTCCATAGTGCTGCCACAGAGAAAAGCCCAGTGTCCATCTCTGTGGTGCAAAGGGGATGCATGAGTAGGGAAGTGGCGGCAAATGTTATTCTGGGGAGGTACAAGCTGGCAAAACAGTGCCAAGTAGGATACCTGTCTGCTTATTTCCCCATTGGAAGACCTTATGGGAAAGGGAAAGGAGAAAAACTGCTGCTTTTCTGTAGCTAAAGCGTATTTAGAGGCTCCACTTTTCATCAGGCATTCTCATTTTCCCAGTTTCTAATATTGCTGTCTCATAAAGCTGGGCCTTGGGCCATGCCTCTCGTACTGGCCTTCCCTTGCTTAGTAGCTAACCTCGATAAACTCATCAGCAGAGCTACAATTGCACCTTCCCGCTTCCACTTTGGATTAATGGTGTAGCTCTCCGAAGCTGAATGGATGCTGCTCTCCAGACCACAGAGGTCTGATTCTAGGTGAGCATTTAATTCCCCTCTTGGGAAGTGGAAATAAAAGCCCTAATCAGGTATGTTTCATGCTTCTCTCTTGGGTAGGCTCAACAAAATGAAGGATGAAAAAGATGCTGTTGGAAGTCGCTGCTGTCTGCTATCATTACAAGGCATAAAGCACTGATTTGAAAATAGAAACAGATGGTATGGGTGCAACTTTCGATTGTGTTTAGCTTCCACGTGGGTCAGTTTATTATTTCCTATTAAAATGCAAAGTGGTTCAATCAGAGGCGTAAGCCCTTCTTCCTTCTGTTTATTAATGAAGTCTTGGAAACGTGATAAACATGAATGGCCCTGGGAGTGACGAAGAACACAGAAGAGGCTTGGTAACGTGTAAAAAATGTAAACCTGGTAGTGCAGTTCTTATTCAGAGAAGAAAAATTAGTCATGTTGTTCTGCAAACCTGAACCTGAGCCTGCAGAAACTCTGCTGGGCTGTGCCAAGCTGTTTCACATGGGGACAGCTCATCTGTGGCTCTTCTGGGAGTTTTTCTTCCAAGAGTCCTTTCTATTGCTATGAAGGACCACAGAAAGGGCTCTGTCCCTTGACTTTTCATGCCAGAATATTTTTCTTTGCAGTGTGCTTCCACTGGGAAAGGTGAGCAGTGATGAAAGCTTTATCAGTTGTAAATTGCAGAGGCTATAGACAGAACAAAATAAATGGGGTGAGGTCCCAGAAAAAGCAGTCAGTGAAATCTAGTCCTGATAAAGGTCAAGTTTGTTTTGGCATGTTGCTGACTAAATGCACATCCATCATAACAGAGAGTTTATTTTTCTCACTGCTGTCCTAATATTATACTGCCCTAGTAACAAAACATTGGGGATGGTAGGGCAGGTAGTGTGGAGGGAACTGATTCCCCTGGTCAGAAGCAGCTCCACGTGCTTCAGCTGGCAAGAATGTGTTCCTGTCAGCTTTCCCTGCTTCAGAGTTGAGGTGAAGCTCCTTCTTTGTCTTGTCTGAGTGTCTAGTTGCAATAAATAATAAGCCAGTGATGTGCTCCCAAAATTAGATGTGGAATTTATTTTTGCCTGTGTTCACAGAGTCTCAGGAGCAAACATGCCTTGCCAGGCTTTGATCCTCCAAAGTAGCCTGAGCTGCTGTCCACAGTCATATGCTGGCTGTTTCTGTGCCCCCCAGTATTTGTTTAGCAGAGGATTTTCCTCAAAGATCAACCAACCCTTGAAGCACAGTGGAGAAATACCCCTTCCTTTTGTCATCTGTTGTGAGGCTCAGTTCTTGGTAAACACTTCTCCAGGATCCCTGCAAAGCTGTTGCTGCCTTTGTGTTAACAGTGTGACTATGGCAGACTCATTCTTTACTGCAGTGTAAATCCCTGGGGCAGATCTCTGCCGGAGGTCTTCTAACATCAAAGCACAGAGATGGTGGTTGGTGGCAATTAGAGGCAGCAAAGATGGTTTATGTGCCTGCACCCACTGTGGCTGGAGCTCTGGGTGGGCTGGAGGATTCAGGGATGGAGTAGGCACAGCTGCTGAGCAGTAGGGCTTGGGGAAAGAATCTGATTTGAGGGGCAGCTGCAAGCAAATGAGACCTGTTGTCTTGCTGCTTGTTGACTGCGCTGCTGCAGTATCAGTGGTAATGTGAAGAGCCCAGTTTGACCTCAGGTGCCTTCTCCCTCCGTGTAAAACCCATCATGAAGCTGGTGCTCAGCAGCAGGTTCTGCCTTCTGCTGGACAACTGGACAGCCCAGGTCAATTTCGCCTCCTGTCATTATTTGTGGGTCATCATCTTGTGGTATACACTGAGGGAAGAAAAGATGTGCAAAAGTGAAGGGCCAAGACCTGCACCATATGTTTCTGTCACAGGACTGTGAGGTTAAAACAAATAAATACAGACTTTTGTGCATAGGGTGGTTAGCAATGTATAATTTGGTGGTCTGACTTCCTAGTTAAAGTTGGTTGTTTTAACACATTATCTTTCTCCAAACTTCTTCCTTTCATGGTGCTAATTGTCTTCTGCCTGCCACAAAAAGAGGAGGTTTTTAGGAAGGTAATGGAAAATAATCAAAATCAAACTATAGCCCCAAACTGTTTGTTGCAACACCGGTGGCTTCTGGAGAGATGGGGCTTTGATGAAACAGTGCAGCTCTTGATTACTCTAAACTATTTTCAGTCTTCTGCACCTTTTGATAAGGTGGTTCCGTAGATCTCCTGTAAAGATAGCAGGAAACAATTTATATCTATGCCTTGGGGTGATAAAAGAAAAATAAAATCAGAAATCTACCAAGACACCTGCATTTCTGCTAAATTAAAATTTTATTGCATTCACATATTGAGCAAAAAGCATTGGTATTAAGTAAGTACAAGTGGAGGGAATAATGCAAGGTGGTTGTAATGTGTTTTATTTTCAAGGGAGAGAAGGAGAACTTTCTGAAACAGTTTTCTGTCCCCAAAAAGTATCAGAACTGGCGTTGTTCTAAAAAACTGTAGGTTTGAAATTCAGTATTTTTCTCAATAAACTCTTAGCTTTTTTTTTCCCTGTTATTAAGGGAATCCTTGTCTTTTTGCATATGTACATGTGTTGGTTCTCGATCAGGGTTTTTTTTCAGTGTAAGTGCAAGCTTCAACTTAATTTATTGATATGAGGGTTGTGTGGTGTTACCAGCATCTGGGGAAAAGGGCAGATGCAGTATGGAGAGACCCTTAGGAAATGTGCTTTTTTCCCTTCTATTAATCCAAGTGTAGTTATATTTTGCTCTTTTTAGAGAAAAGCTTCACAGTTAAGTGAACGAAATAATGAAAACCTACAAACTTGAGCAGTAGTCTGCTTCATCAGCAGCATATTTCTACTAGTTTAAAAGCAGTGCTCAGCTTGGTAGGCATCTTCTTGTGTATTAATGGCCTGAAATCACCACAGGAAGATTGTGACTGTTGGGTTGTGCTGGTTTCCACCAGGAAGATCACAACGGATGTAAGACATGCATCCTCACTGTTGTAAATCCTCCAGACTGATGGAGTTATGCTCGTTTGAGTGTTTCTCCACCACTCATTTCCCACCTGTCTGCCTGCATTAGGGATTTATTAGCTGCTGCGTGACAGAGCTGCCGCAATCCCTCGGGTGCATGATCCCTGCTGCAGTGGTGCACAAGGTGTGTGTGGAGCAAGACCCAGCCCCGTGTGGGTGGGCTGCCCTCTGTGGGAGTCTCTGTCTGTCCGTGGGCTGTAGCTTGTTCCTGGAGTCAGCCCACTTCAACACCCTGCTAAAATACTGGCTGCCTGCATTTAGGAAGCGGGGCTCCTTATGCACTTTGCAGTGTAATATGACTTTGGATGTCACTGTGCTGTATTTCTGGCAGTGAAGCTGTAGCTCAGGAAGAAGCTAAGACCAATCAGCTCCTCTGTGTGAGGGTAACATGAGTTACAGGGTAAAAGAGCTCTTAAATTAAAAATGTTACAAATTCCTACACAATTTAGGAACACTACAAACTATTGCTCTGGATTTAATATCACATAAATGTGCAGGTGTTTTTTATTTAATAGACCCTGATTTTTTTTTAATTGAAATTAGTGCCTAGGAAAAATTGTGTTAGATTTTGTTTAATATATGAATTTTGGTACAGTTAGTTTCTGGTCATTTTTGTGAGTGGTTTACACTCACCTTGACATGGGAAGCTAATGCCTGTGCACAGTTCCTGCCCAGACTCTGTGGCTGCTCCAGCAGGGCACAAGCCTACAGTAGTGTCCCTGTGCCATCACCCAGCACTTTGGGATGCCCTAGAGTATCTGAAGTGGTAACAGGCAGCTGAATCACATCCTGGATGTTGTTTATTGAAGGAACCATGTTGTAACATTTACTTTTGTCATGCAGTATTTTTGCAGATTTTGCTCTCAACAGTTATGGTGTCTGTTTTCACATCCATGGATTAATTATTCCTTGCACCACTAGTTTACAGGGCTGTATTGCTTCTGTGCTGTGTCTCAGTTCTCTTCCTTTCTCCTCTCTCTACCTCCTGCACAGGATTGCATCTGACCTGCTGTTGGGTTTGGTATGGCTGCAGGGATGATTACACCATGGCAGCATCTAATTTAATAAACAATAAAGCCACTGTTTTGTATATGTAAAGTTTGTCAATGGAAATAATGTTATCTGTGCGTTTTTTTATCACCTCACCACTAGCAAAATGTTCAGGTGTGGCTTTGGCATTTCTAACCTGTGCAATAAGCATTATTTATTGCTCAGAGCCACTGTCTAAGATGTTTTAGGTGGACTTTCCTGTCCTCTTAACTGATTAGCGCACAGGTTTTGTATGAACTGATTTGGTTAATGGTGTGATTTTTCTAGTTACTGAAGTGCATAAATCATTTCAACCTCTAGCATGGAAGCGATTAAACATGTAAATGTGTGGGAATGAGTTATACAGGTATAAACACGTTTCTTTATATAGGCACTTGTGTGTGTCCACACTAGGAATCACAGCAAGGTAATTGGATTTTATGCGAGTCGGAGTTAATCAAAAAAAGAGCAGTGTACCATCCTGTGTTTCTCATACTAAATTCTGTGCTCATAACACCCATCTCTTCCTTGCCTCTGTTGTGTATGCTCTTATGCTACATGGATTGCCCTTCCAGAAGAATTTGTAATCTAGGATGTTAGTCTGAAAGTACTGCTTTCAGTCTAGGTAGAGGAATCTCTGAGCAGGTGGGCAAAGTCAGTAGTAAAGGAAAACACAAATATTTGAGAGAAGTAAAATAAATGTGCTATTGGGTAGCTGGCCTTGCAGCTTCTCTTGTTTCGATCAAAGTAAGCTTTATAGGAAAAGAACGTTATTTGGGCAGCCAGGGTGACCTTTCTTTGTAGTTTTCATAGCATATGTGTAATAATACCATCTCCAATACATTTGCCTCCTCTATGCAGAGAGATGTGTTGCTTATTTACTAAACATGTCATCAGCATCTCCTGTTCCTCCTCAGTTCAGCATGTGTCCCTTGGGCTGTGTATTCTGCATATTCTTTGAGTCCTGTTCTGAAGATTCATTCTTGCATGCTTTCTTTACAATGTTCCTTAGTCTGATACCTTCTTGCTTCCCTCAAAGGAGCTGAAAAAATTAAGGCATGTGCTCAGTGGTAGCGTCACACAGGAAATCTGGCACACACTTGGACAGAGTTCGTTTTTCTAGGTCAGCCCCCATCTACCTTACCCATGTTCCCTTCCTGCAATCCCTTCGTCATCCATTAGATCTCCAGGAGATGAAGCAGGGGTCCTGTGGGCAGCAGCCTGCTGTGCTGTACGAGCCTTGCTTATCCCTGGCCTCTGTGCCAAGTCCAGGGTGCTGTGAGAAAAGAGTAGATCATTAAAGACATAGTCTAAAATCTTCCACACAGAGGGAGGTTTGCAGATGTGGGTTGCAGGAGCATCTCTAATATCTGACCTATTTTAACTTGTGAAGCTTGTTTTGACTACCTTAATAGTGTTCTTTTTATGTGTATTTTTTTCTCCTTTGTCTATTTGTGTAGGGATTTTAAAAAGCAGCCTGAACATCTTCACCACCATCCCTGGCAAATTTGTCTTCTGACAGTCCAAGCCCAAGTTCAGCAGCAGGGTTGAGACCTGGTAATCTGTTTTACAGGCTTCTGCTGCACAAGCTAACAGCAGCAAATTGTTGTCCTCTGCATGAACTGCACTTAAGAGGGATGTTACAAAGTTTGTATGTGACTTTCATGAGTATTTATTGAAAGCAGAAGGGTGAGGATGTTTGGAAATAGTTCATTCTGGGCTCTGAAGGGTGGTGTTTTCTGGGGACACAGGCACAGACGTAGTTAACATCTAAAAGTTTTAGAAGCACTTTGTCTCTCTGGATTTTATTCGTTAATGGGAAGCTTTTACTTAGGCTTTAATGTAGTAGTGGCCTCTTTCTCTCAGGAAGGAGTCCCTGTAGGATCCTCCACAGAGCACACAGAGGTTAACTGTGCAGTCTCCTGCCTTTATGGGCTGCAATGCAGGAGGAACTTGTGCAACTCTTGCAAAGGGAAAGGCAAGTGTGTTCTTGTCCTGTCTATGGAAACGTGTTGTCCTTTCTCTTAGAGAAGGCAGCAGTTAGCAAAATAACGTAGAAGTGATTCTTGCTAAGCAGTCAAAGTTGTGAAGATAATGGATAGCTTAATTCATTATGTTTCATTGCCATGTTTGTCATTTATAGGGAAAGAGGTTCCGAGCATGTGAAGTGTGATGCCTGCTTCTCAACGTAACATCCTGGAAAGGGGCAGAATTAGGGACACCTCAGAGCTTCTGCAAAGCATATACGTGCTGTAGTGGGGTCTCTGTTGGGTTTGGATCCAGAACTTGTTTTGATGCTACTTTTCTAAGGCATTTCATGGAGAATCTCCGAGTGTTTCCTAAGTTCCTGTGATTCGTAGGTGGAATTTTGATGCTGAGTCTTCTCAAGGATACAGAGGAAATACTGAGAGCTAATAGTGGTTTGAATGAAATTCATGAAAGCTGAGGGGCAAACTTGATGTACCTAGGAATACATCAAAGGATTTCCCCCATTCTGAGAAGGTTTTTTTGTTGGTTGTTTGGGGTTTTTTGAACATCATGAGTTTTGAAAGGGAAATGGCTCTGGTAGCTTTTTCCAAGCTGCTTTAACGGTGTCCTCTCTTTGTGGAATCCGCATGAACAGGTTTATCAACAGGGATTTGAAGATGGGTATTGTTAACAATCTTTTTATTTAAAAAAAAAAAACTTGACAGGCTCAAAGGAGACTGAGTTGAAACTAATACATTTTTGCTTTTGACTCAAATGTGATGCAAGACACAAGTTCCACTTTTTTACATTGCTGCCTGTGAAGGAGTTCAGTGTTCTGAATATATAGATTATCATGGCCTTTGGGATGTTGTGCATCCACCGGTTTACCTACTTTCTGGCTTTTGGTATTGAATGATAAACGCTCTTCTTCTGTTCCTATCCTCCATTATCTGTACTCACAGCCAACCTGACCATCTTAAACATGATTAAAATATAATTCAAAAGTTATTAGCTAATTATGACGCAAAGTACTTAATTTGCCATTGCACCCTAATAACTTAAAGGTACTCCTGATAGCTCAGTAATAACCATATCATAAGCAAAAGGACACGGTTGCTACTAACTTAATAGGCAGCTTCCCTCAAGATAAAACAAATAACATACCTCAATGAAATCGGATTCAAGCTTAGTGAAATTATCTTGGCAAGCAAAGAGAGTATTTGTTAATTTTTCTGTGAAATGTTATCATTGCCAAGAAAACTTGGTTACAAAAAACAGAGATGGCGAAAGTATTTGCATGAATAATTGATTTAACATTTCATTGGTTTAAGTGATTTTAGGAAAAGTGGTTTTGATATGCTCTGGAAAACTAGAAAGTTTTTAAGGACTTATTTGCGAGATACCAAACACTGTAGGAGATGTGGGGCTTACAGGCTTGTAGACTGTTCTTCAGTATATCCAGTGCGTGCACAAGACTGAAAAGAAAGAAGAGTAGAGATGGCATTTTAAGGACTGAAATACTGGTGGTCAAGGTGTGGCTGTGGACCAGTGGGTGTGCAGGGAAGGCCATGTGTAGTTCCTTATTGCCCGATGTCCTCACAAATACCTAGAGCAAATTGCCCCCCGTGATGAGAGGGATGATGGGAGGTATATGCAGCCTCCTGCCCTGCTCTGAGTCTCCATGATTTGGCAGGTGGGTCAGTCAGGGTGCTGGCTGGTCCCAGAAGTGTCTCAAATTTCTAGAGGAAGAGAGGGGCTGTGGCACTGGTCTGTAGACAGTGGTTTGGCTGAAGGAACAATCTATTTGGGGGTTGCAAGGCTTAAGTTTTCTGGAGACATATCTGTATGGTAGCAAAAGGGCTTGAGGGTGTGTCTGAAGCAAAGGAAAATTGTGAGGGTCAAGGATGTCTTCAGTCACAGAATATTCTGACTTGGAAGAGATCCACAATGATCATCGAGTCCAACTCTTAAGTGAATGGCCCATACGTGTCTTGGGAAGTGTCAGCAACTTCAGTGTCTGTCAGACGTAGGAACCTCACTTTCTGAAAAGTGATGGGATTTGTGGGGATAAAGATCCTGGTTTGGGGTGGGAGGCCAGCTGGTGAGCAGAGGATGGACCCCTCTCAGCCACATCTGAAGCCTGTAATGCAGTCTAGACATTCAGGAGGTTTGGCTGGCACAGTATTGAAATTGTTTTTAAAATACTTACCTGCCCAGCCTTGTGTGGAAAAATGCAGATTAGGGTTTCAGCCTATTCCTCTTATCAGTCTGCATCTCTCTAGTATACCAGAGCAGAGGGAGAAGGACTATGGTAAACAGAAACTCCCTGGCCCATTGACGGTCTGGGGTAGTGCTCTCCTGGCCTCACCCTTCTTGCCATCGTGCAGTGTGGGAGATGGTTTCCATCTACCTGCAAATACAGTTTTCTGGTCATGAGTCAACAGCTCTCAACGTCCCATCCCAACTATTTATTCCTTTCTATTCTAAAAGGTCAGCACTTCTGCAAGTGCTGGTTGTGTCTGGGTAGATGATGGTCCTGAGTTTGGGAATGAGGGTTGAACATGGTCCTGAGTTTGGGAATGAGGGTTGAACATCCTGAGGGAAGGCTGTGACAGAGACTTCGTTTTTGGGCTGGCTTCTGTTGAACATTCGGGCTCCCTGCACCCGTCAGGGCGGCTGACTGTCAACCAGTATGTTCTGTACACCAGGGGAGTTGCTGTATTAGCTCTATTCCATGTTGTCATCATTAGTTCTGGTGTGAATCTCCTAGGTAGCTAGGTCACCTGTTTAGCGGGGAAAATGCAGGTTTTATTTTATTTTGGAAAAACTTCGTTTTCAGGCAAACAGAGATTAGGGTGCTCCTACTGACTTGTGGAGCCTTGGCCGTCCATTTTTTAATTCGCCCCTGTGTTGCCTGTGACCCACATGTCCATGTTTGCTCCACTGTCATCTCGATGCATGTCTCGCATTCTCCACGCTCATCTGTGGCGTAGAAAGACGTAGTTTGCTCTCGCGTCAGTAGCATTCCTGCAACATGACTACACGATGTTGTGCAATTTATACTTTTCCAGTTAATGTGTCAGTTTGTCCCTCTGGATTAGAGCCAATGACTATTAGTTCATTTTGTAATATGTCTGATTTGCTTTCATCTCTGCTCCTGATGCTGCCTCTGATCAGGCAGGTTGTAGCAAATCCCATGTTTCTCTCTCCTTTTTTCTCCCCTTTTTTCTTTTTTTGGTCTCTGATGCATTCCCTGATGATACCATGTCACTCATCATTCCAGATCCTTCCCATCTGCTCCTCACATGCTTTGCTCTGCCTTTAAGGTTATTCACCACTTTTTGTCCATCTCACTTCCTTCTAAATGCGTTATGAGCCCTCTGAGCTTGCGCCTACCTTTTCTTTGACTGTCATGCTGAAGTAACAATCTTAAGATGTTTGAAATCTTCTCCATGTAAATGATTCAGTTCCTTAATCTTTAGCAAATATTTCCACAAAGGTTTGACATCCTTTTACTCAGTATTTGGCATTTATCTGTTCTTTAAAATGCCGTTTTTTAAACTTTTACAAGTAACTTTTTTTTTAACCTTGTAAGAACTGGTGTTTTAGTACCTCCTCCTCTACATTCTTCTTCTCTGTCATTTTGGCTCCTAGATAAATACTTTTTCTAGAGAAGGTTTAATGAGATTTTAGGTTTTAATACATTTTTCCCCTGTTACCTTTTCTTTATAATCATTGTATTCATGCATCTTCTCATAATGTAGGAACTGTATGTGCCAAGGAATTCCTGAGACTCATGGACATGAAACCTTAAATTAAATGTAAGAAGAAAAAGATAAGAACAAATTATAATAGCACTGAGAGCAAGAGATTACAACAGGGTATTTGGTTAAAATGTGGTTTTCGTAATATATGTTCCTGAAAATTGCAAATGTATTCTGTTATGTTTATGAGCCAACTTTTGTTATGCAGAGTTAAAAGGGTTGCTATGTATTCAGTCTCTGTGGATCCAAATGATGTAAGTTATTCAAAAAAGTAAAGCAGGTTGATACTGTCAACGTGCTCCTCGGAAAAAAAAGAATAGAAACCTCCTCATTCTCCACTTGGGTAGGATAACATTTCTCCCTGGTATGGACACCTCTTCCACTGTACTAGCTGCTAGGGGACAGTCCAAAATTATATAATTTAGACATATGAGGAAGTAAAATTAAATAGCCATGAGATGAGCATACCATTAAATAGATCTAATTTATAATGGGCTCTTATGCAAATTGCCTTTGAGCACTCAGTAAAAGAAAATGAAAAGAAATTAATAAGGACAGCTCTGACTAAAAGTTGCAGAGAAAAAAAAAAGTAAAAGCCTGTTCCAACTCACTCTCCACACACTCCAGAGTGTTAAATAAGCATTCCCATTAGCCACATAAATATAATGATGTGATAGTAAAACTTGCACTTAACTTTTAAGGACCAAACTCCTAATCACTTTGCCACAGTGGCTCTGACCAGAAGAGTAAGATTTCAAATAGAATACCTTTACTTTGCCATGTGTTTTGTTACTGGAGGGAGAGAGATATGTTTTCAGGAGTATTTTGCTCTTTGCCAGCTGCTGAATATCCTCTCTCGGTGAAACCCAGGCAGTTACTTGCCCTGCCATTAGTGTGGGATTGCAGGTTCCAGAGCATCACTGATGCTTCTCCTGCTGCAACGTCCCGTCTGATGGGTTAAGAAACACACCAGTTTTCCTCCCTTTTTGTTGTTTTGTGAAAGACATGGGGAAAAGGGAAATCTGACAGCTCAGAATTGTTTAAAGTAGTTTATTGCAAAAGATTTTAAGTTAGTTTTGAGTTTGTAGTATCCTCTGATAAAGACTTTAATATGGGAAATAATATACTGAATATATTGAATTATAAGAAACCTCTATTTTCTCAGAGAAGAAAAAGGTTTATTTCTACCTTAGTTTGAAAGTGATGTAATATTCTGCATGTTTGCAAACATCAAGGCTTGCAGCTTTTCCATGTTCCCTGTATCCTTTTGATTAAAGACGGGAAGAATTTTTGCTCTGTCCAGTGAAGCCATTAAAGCAATCTGCAGAACTCTCTCATTTTTCTTGGCATTAAGAGAGTTTTGCAACAGTTGACTTGTTTAATTAGTATTGGCCATCTTGTTCCTAATTATTGCTGCTTTCCCACATTCTCAGCTGAGGTAGAATATAGTAAAGTGAAGTATTTTCTCTTTATGTGTATAATAATATTAAATAGAAATATTTATACAGCGAGAGAGCAAGGTTATAAACACACTATGTATACAGTTTTGCTGCAGATTGAGTATATTTTTATACCTAACATGCAGGACTTTTTTTGAGAAATCCTGCAAGCAATGTCATCTTCCTGTGCTAGCTTTTTGGTCTAGAAATACTGTTATGGGAGTGCTGATCTGTGGGAAGAAAGATCCATCCCAGTAGTATTTTATGGAATTAAAACAATGATCTTTTCCATTCCCTGGTTGTTGGTTTTTTTTCTCCAGTAAACAAGGGCTTGTAGCTATACCTGGTTTGTGTCCTTAAAGTAAAACCAAATTCTCTGATGGAAGCAGTGTTTTCCACTGGTTATATTCTCAACCCTCGAAGCATTCGATTTCTGACAGTGGAATATGATACTTAAAGCCACAGACGTTAATTATTACCCGTTGGAGGTCGCACTTTCAACCCATGGGACATTAATTTTCCTGATATATGGAAAATTCCAGCCTGTTAGTTTTAATTAAATATTTCAGAAGCACATTTTCTTGTAAATGGACTACAGTTTCTTATCCTTTACCCTTGATATTTGGCTAATTCTGCATATAATTATCATCTTATTTTGCAAGCCTCCTTCGAAGCGCTCTCCTGTTTCAAAACTCCATTCAGCTGTTATGTATTTGCCATTTAAAAAAAAAAAGGTATCTTTGCCAATCACCGGCCAACATTGTCAAGAAGCAGATGGAGATAAACGTATTTCATGTTTTCTTGGGAAGTGAAATTATAATTACTTACCAGTCCCTTCTTGTGCCAGCAAACTGGTGTCTTTTAAGCATCATAATCTCAGTGTGGGACCAAGCAGGAATGCCAGCAGAGCTGGGGGTGGCAGGAAGGATGGTTATCAAATCGTATTGTACAGAGGAGGTGACAAGTGAGGCACCTGAAAGAGCTTCCCACTGTGCCCCCGGGGACCCAATGGTGGGGCTGGGAAGGTGAGGATGCTGGGTGTTACCCACATCCTGGCATGGCCCAGTCCCCTCTCCTGATGGATGTAGCAAATGCAGATTAGGAGCAGGACCATGTCACCAGATTTGGATCCTGTGATATCTCAGGTTTTTCCCTGAAGGCCATATGAACGAAGCTGGAATCTACCTTTTTCCCATCAGAAAAGGAAGAAAGTTTTAATTTTGTTTACCGAAGTCTCTCTGCAGGGGGTCTGCCCTTCCAGTGTTGTTTTAATATGTGAAAGTGCAGTTGTGTATTGCAAAGTGGTCCTGGGAGGGGAGTCAGGAGGGAGTTGGGGCTTTGCAGTTCCTGGGGTTTTGCTGCTGCTGCTGTTGCTGCTGCTGCAGAGCAGCAGAGCACTAAGGCAGTGCTTTCTGTTAACGCTTCCAGCCCCATTCCCAAAGCCTTTCAGGTCCCAGGTAGCACTCCCAGTGGCTGAGCACTCTCCTCAGCATTATGGTTTTGTCAGAAGGCTCCATCCTCTGATACTATCTTGCTCTTCTCTAAACAATTAATAAAATGGAGACAAAAAGCCTAGAGGTTTAAAATATGTAATTATATAAGTAATTTAGAACTAGGAAAATGCTGCAGAAACCAATTACAATTATACATTTCAGTAATGACTGACTTGGCCAAATACATGTTTCGTGTATGAATTCCATGATAAATTTGAAGATGACATGCTTGAGTATAAGGGAAAATTAATTCTAAATGCTGAGTACTTCCATATTAGATGTAAAATGTGGCTCATCCACCAAATGAACAGGAGCCTGTATTATATGGGCTGTCACAGCTTAAATTTTGAGCAGCAGGGCAGGCAGTAACAAGTCTTTGAGGAAGAAAGCTTGAATAGTTCAAGGGATAGCTTTGAAAAAAAAATGTTCTCTACCTGATCATGATGCAAAATATATTTTATTTCTTATGTGTTACAGACTTCATGCAACGTGAATTGATTCAGGCATTTATTACAGAATTGTAAATGGCCAGCTGGGGTTAATGGAGTTTTATTTCTTTCCTGGTCTCCTCCCAGCTGGTGAGAAACTATAGATGAGATTTGTATTCTGTTCACTACTTATATATTTACCTGCTCCAGGCACAGACATCATTCCAAACTGAATTTGGGTTGCCTGTGCCATTTTCAAAGGGAGGCTATTTGGCTGTTGATGCAACACAGTGTATGGTCACCTGGAACCCTGCCGCTCTGCAGTTCCCTGAGAGCCTGCTGCAAGCCCTGCTGCCTCCTCCTCTTTGGGAGCCACTTCTGTCTTTTTCCTCTTGAACCCCTTCTGGACATCCCCTTCCGCTGGCCAATAGATGGGGCATCTCTCAACCTGGTGTGCTTCACGCAGCCAGGAGGGCTGATCACCTCCGAGTATTTGGTGGCTTTTTTTTATTGGTGATGGTGGGTGTTCATTGTTTATTCACTTCTTTTAAAACAAAACAAAATTAGTGTGCCATGACTGTTTGCTGTCAAAAATACTTCCACATTGCATGTACAGACATACGGACAGGCACACAAAATCAGACCTACCAGTCACTCCTGCTCATTTCATTGGGAAACCACCAGTGACTCAGGAGTGTTTTGCAAATGCTCCAGTGCAGAAACAAAACATTTATTTCATTTTACTCTGAGGGTTTCGTTTGGAGTATCCAGCCCTTCCTATTACTCTAACTAAAGCTGGTTTGGGAGACCCACATCCAGAAATGTTTGTGCACCCAGTGGTTTATGTTGCAAGACCTGTTGCCAAGCAGAGGTGGCTGCATGGTTCTGGTGGTCAGTGGGCGATGTCTAAAAACTGAGACATTTTTCTATATTATTCGAGTGTTCTGCCTGATACCTGTCACAAGCTCTTAACTCTTCCTTAAAGCATTACCTCACACTGAAATGTTATCAGCTCTGTCCCCCATCTTTATATTACCACAATGTGCTGCCCTCACCTCAGCTGTGCCTGCCCTAGTGTTGGTTGCAATAAATGGCATCCAAAATGTGACCTAGGTTTAAAAAAAAAAGTGAAAACCAAGCAAAGAACCAAACCAAACTATTCCCCAGGTACCCAGATTCAGTTTCCAAACTAAATCAAGTTCCCTATGCAGTGCTCTGGAAAGCTGAATGAGTCAGCCCAGGGTGCTGGAGCATCTAGAAGGGATGGGGAGTGCTGAAGGGGACTATCGAAAGATGTGTCCAAAATAACTGAGGATTTGTCATCTTATGAGATACAGACTGGGGCTGCTGCCCTGGCTTCTTCCTTTCCACCTCCCCAGCTGTGCTGCTTGGAACTTAATGAGGCCATGCTGGAAAATATATGGCTTACACAGTGGTTTGAAACCAGCCCTTTTCTTATGGAACAAAGCCATAGAGCTGCTTCAGTGAAGTTTGCACGGGAGGGTTTTGTAGCATTGGGCCATTTGAGCAGCTCTTGAGCTGAGCTTGGTCTGACTCTGCTTCTTGTCTCTTGTTTCCTCTCCAGAATTGGCCGGCTCTTCGATGGCACGGAGCCCATTGTCCTCGACAGTCTCAAGCAGCATTATTTCATCGACAGAGATGGGCAGATGTTCAGATATATCCTGAATTTCTTAAGGACATCAAAACTCCTCATTCCTGATGATTTCAAGGTGAGATTGAAAGGAACTTGGGTGTTCTGCATGTACCTTGGTAAAGAAAGTATCTGGTGTGTATTTAAAACAGAGCCGTGCATAGGGAAGGGGGACTTGCAGGGTATGGTGTTTGATTTCCAGTACATGGCAAAAGTGAGAATGGGGTTGCTAAAGTGGTGTCTTCCTTTTCTAGAGTAGCATCAATATTAAACTTTCCCCTCCTGGTTATAGTGGCAATGAAGCAACCTTGCCAGGTTTGACCTAGGGAAATTAAATAGTGCAGGATACTGATGGAAGCAGAAGCGATGTTACAATCTGCAGCTGACTGCTCATGAGCTTTGCTGATTACTTGTCCTCTCATCCTTTTTTATGCTTCCCCAGTGATTGCAGCAGCTCCAGTTTCCACTCCCACACTGAAATTCAGAAAATGGTGTGTGAATCACAATATTGGCAAAATAAACTGCACACATGGTAATATTTGGGCATTAAGTCATAGAATCTTTTCTCCTTCAGACTCTTGAATGCATACTGCAAGCTTAATTTTGGAGTTCTGGAGAAGTCAGGAATGAATAGTTCTATGTTTATTATTTAAACTTTAATAAAGAGCCTGCTGGTTTTTTTTTAGTTTTTAGTAACAAATTGAATTAGTGGTAGTTCACTGTCAGACAAAGCCTACAGAGGCAGAGCTTCAGAATCCATGTGATGTTTATCCGCTAGTAGGTATGAGGGTGTATATGGGGTGTCTGCAATCAGAACAGATCCTGATCTTTGCATAATGATCATGCATCAGTGCACCTGGTTCACTGCAGGAAATGCAGCAATTGGGATGGAACAGGAGAGGTGACGGGTGATGAGGCAGGCATGGAGCAGTTCACACTGGCATGGAGTCCTTTGCCCCTCGTAGCTGAGACAGTTTTTCGGGCATTTGGGGCATAATAGCTGTGAGGTTTTGTTCAAGAGCTATATTTCAGCAACCTTTGCATCATCTGCTGTAGACATATCCTTACTGCTCCCATATGTGACTGAGGGTAGATCTCCCGAATAATGTGGGAGTTTGGAGCTAACAGATAAGCATCATTTCCTTCTTTTGAAGCCTTAGCATGGCTTTGTGCTGCTCTCGGCACTTGTCCTGCAGGTAATCAGACATACAGAAAAAGGAAAAGCCACCTTTCATGCAATATTAAGAAATTACATATGTAGAGCCTTTTAAACACATAAATATACTGTAGCTGTGCTGAAATTAAAAATGTAACTCCTGGCAAGTTCACCCAACTGTGATGTTCAAAGGGGTGTCCTCCCCAGTTATGCTTTAAGGTGTACAAAAAAAAGTGATTAAAATGCACAGTGTTCCTTGTTTCTTAGAAATACATAGATTGCATTACTTTTTTGTTACACAATAAATGTAAACAGTATTTTTACCATGATTTAGGTGTCCTCATCAAATATTTGATTTCTAGTTGAAATTCAGGACCATACTGACTGTTAGTAGGCTTCTCTTGTCATTCTGTTTCTCTCTTCCCTAATTCTCATGTATCTCTTTTCTCTGGTTAAATATTTTCTCTGGTTAAATATTTTCCAAACGCTTTTATGCTCCTACACCCAGAAAAACATGATTTTTTTTAATTTATTTTTTAAATGTTTTTTAAATTTAAAAAATGGCAGTAGGCAGACTCCACATCATCAGCTCTAAATTACTTCTGCCCTGGCTATGCCTAGAAATGCATTCCCTCTGCTCTGGCATTTGAGATGATGTAGTAAACAATACTAGTGGCAAAATAGGGAAGTATTAAAAAATACTTAATTTTTAAAATGCACTAATATGTGCAAACATTATGCAAATATCTGAATCATTTTACACTAACAACCATTGGAGGCTCTCTCATTTATATTCTTATACCTGTTACAATGCCTGCTAGTGTTGCTGTAAGACGCAATGGATCCTAGTGATGAATTTTCTGAATCCTGATTGAATTCTGTTCCATCTGTTCAATGAGATCATTATTATATGACATCACTGTGGGGATAAAATATGGGGAAAAGTGGGATTTTTTTTTGCAGGAAGGAACTGAGCAAGCATAGCCTTTCCCTACCCTTACAATTGCTGCTATACTCAGTCTGTTTCAAGTGGCTGATGGTTATTTTTTTGCTTGTACTGTTATTTTATTACACCTTCCTACACAGTAATTAGGAGCTGTCTGAAGGGTTCCAGACCCGGAGTAGCGTTGGCCTGAATAACCATATACCTTAAGCACCACATTAGCAATGCCTCTCTTAACTGTGCACAGTAATGTATGTGTCTTTCAGGACTACAGCTTGTTATATGAAGAAGCAAAGTATTTCCAGCTTCAGCCCATGCTAGGAGAGATGGAACGGTGGAAACAGGACCGGGAGAGCGGCCGCTTCTCGAAGTCTTGCGAGTGCCTGGTGGTGCGAGTTGCCCCAGATCTTGGCGAGAGGATTACACTGAGTGGAGATAAGTCATTGATAGAGGAAGTGTTCCCAGAGATCGGGGATGTGATGTGTAATTCTGTCAACGCCGGCTGGAACCACGACTCTACACACGTCATCCGATTTCCGCTGAACGGATACTGTCACCTCAACTCAGTTCAGGTAGGAAGTCACATGTGCGTTTTTTGAAAGGGAGCTGCTGGCCAGGTGCCAGTGGGCTGGCCCTCTTCCATGTCACTGGAGTGTTTTAGTGAGCAGAATCAGCTGGAGGCTTTAAGCAAGTTATTTACTTCTGTGTGTCGAGTTGTCTTTTTCCATTTAATTCACGTATCACCAAATCTCTTTGCAAGCAAACTACAGTCGTGTTAGAATTTTCTGTGGTCTCATGGAAGGCCCTTCATTTTCAGTGTTTTTTCCTAATTTTTTGTGGCCTACTAGAGGCCTGTTGCAATTGATAAGGACAAGGGGTGATGATTTTAAACTAAAATAGGGTATATCTGTACTAGATAAAAGGAGGAAAATTTTTCAGTGAGGGTGGTGAAACACTGGAACAGGTTGCCCAGAGAGGTGGTGGATGCCCCATCCATGAGAATATTCAAGGGTCAGGCTGGACAGGGCTCTGAGCAGCCTGATTTAGTAAAAGATGTCCCTGCCCATTCAGTGGGGTGGAACTAGATGATCTTTAAAGGTGCCTTTCAACCTGAAGTGCTCTATGATTCAATGTAGCAATATCTAAAATCAGTAGCTGTTGTGAAATGGATAAGAAAAAATCTGAGAGACAAATGCAGGTAATTCCTGGAATAATTATTATAAATTTCAGTGTTAGTGTTACATGTTTTATCCTTTGTTGGTTAAAAGCAGCCAACCTCAGACATCTGCCTGTACCTACTTAGCACGTCCTGCATAGCCAGCACTTCCCATCTGGAATCATCAATGGCACAATTGATGCTGTTTGGTTTAAACACCCCTCCTAAATGCTGCAGGCTCATGGGTGAATTCTTATACAGAACAGGCTTGCAAGCTGAGCTTAGCATCTCTTCATCTGCCAGGTCCCACTGTCCAGGTGGAGAATCACAGAGTCATTAAGGCTGGAAAAGATCTCCAAGATCACCCAGTTCAGCCTTTGGGCAAACACCACCATGTCAACTAAACCACAGCACCAAGTGCCACATCTAGTCATTTCTTGAACATTTCCAGGGATGGTGACTCCACCATTGCCCTGGGTAGTCCATTCCAATGCTTAACCACCCTCATAGTGAAGAAATTATTTCTGATGTCCAACCTGAACATCCCCTGGTGCAGCTTGAGGCCATTTCCTTTTGTTCTGTCCCTGGTTTCCTGGTAGAAGAGGCCAACACCCACCTTGCTACAGCCTCCTTTCAGGTAATTGTAGAAGGTCACCCCTGAGCCTCTTTTTCTCCAGATGAAGCAAGCTGAGCACTGGGGCATGCACTGAAGGCTGGCCAGGCACGGCACTTGTGCTAGTGCTTAACACAAGGGTCTAGACAGACCTATCTAGACCTATCTAATCCATGTTATGCTTGGACAGTTGTCTCTTACCGGCCTTGACTGTCATGCTGAAACATCAAACATCAAAATTATTTTGTCACAGAGATTAATGCAAATTTAGGACAGCCTTAGATGTCAAATTGCAACTGAAAAGGCGTTTCAAGGGCGGTTATTTAGCCACATCATATGATAGTTCTCAAGGCAGTTGTATCCTTCAGTGCTTTGTCACTTACTCTGATGCTTACATTTTTGTTGCACAAATAAGAATTACAAAGCTTATTTACTGATGTGAAAAACCTGAGTCAGAGTGGCAAAATATGTACAGGCTTCAAGAGTGGTGATGATCCCACACTGATAACGGGAGGACATAAGCATCTCCCAGTACTAATAAAAATGGGAGACAGGACAAGGACTACCGATAGACCTGAAGAGTGAGGTGCAGACCGAATGGTTTGTCCAGGGCTGAGCGTTTCCAGAGCTGCTTCCACCACATTTTTCTCAGGACCCAAGTTCTCCTGTTCTGTTTTTCAGTGGCTTGCACCAACACATTTGGGGAGAGGCAGGGGATTTTGGCATATGGTTAAAAGCTAAAGATCAGGGTAAACAAAAATCGCACGTCTGTTTTGATCACTGTTTCTGAGTCTCTTTTCCTACCTCTTCCTTTTTGATATGTCTGCTGAGTAATTAGCCATTCTCAGATACTTTGGAAAGACATTTGCCAACCTGAAGCATTTTATATAAAGACGTGGCATGTCTTCCTTGAAGCATTTTTAAACCTCAGCTTGTTTCTTCCCCCACCCTAGTCCTTTGCAGCCTTTTGCTATTCTGCTTGCCAGTGTTGTCCCAGCACCCATGCAAGCCAATTTGACAACTGGTGAAATAGCTGGGAAAGCTTTGGTAGGCACCTGATTCCAGCACAACCCTTGTGAGGTCTGGTCATGCTGAACAGAGCGTCCCATATCCTGGGATTCAGGAGCATCAGCCCCTTCCTTGGGCCTGGTGGCTGTCAGGCTGACCCTGGTAAATCCCAGGAAGAGCCTCCTTTGCAGGTGAGGTAGAGGAAGCCCAGAAGAGATGAAGCTGATGATAAAAGTAACAAAGAGTTGGTTTTTAAGTCTCTAGTAAATATCATGGTAGGTTTTCTGAAATTATGACCGTGTTACCTACATTGTCACTGTTTAGTTGAGGTGTTTGCTCAGCATCTGCTGTGCAATCCTGTATTTGCCCTTTTGTATTGTAATTTCTGTGAAGCAGAGAATGTGTTTTTCTAGTCATGTTTCTGTGGCCAGAAGAAGACTGGATTTGTTGGCAGTACTAAAAGAATAAAATAAATTTTTCTTCATTTTTTTCTTTTTCACTGCTCAGTGGCCATAGTTGGCAGAAATCACTTCAGTTAAACTATGTAACCCCTTTTTTTTTTTCCTAGCTGAATCCATTTGAAAACAGCAGTTATTATCATTGGACAGCAAATAGTCTGTTTACTTACTTATACACTGGTGTTTATTTCCTCTTTTTTGCAGGTACTTGAAAGGTTACAGCAAAGAGGGTTTGAGATTGTTGGCTCATGTGGAGGTGGGGTGGACTCTTCCCAATTCAGTGAATACGTACTGAGACGAGAACTCAGAAGGACATCTCGTGCACCCTCTGTCATTCGAATAAAGCAAGAGCCTCTGGACTAAAATGGACATGTTTCTTTATGCAAAAAAAAAAAAAAAAAAAAAAA
>VZRR01008201.1:14727-115773 GCA_013398015.1 Oreocharis arfaki | reverse complement strand
AAGAGAGTGTTTTTTATAAAAAAAAAAAAAAAAAAAAAAAAAAGGAAAACAAAGAGAAAAAAAAAAGGGGGACATTTCATGTGCAGTTTGGACTCCAAACAAGTCCTGGAACTAAAATTGAATAAAAGACACATTTATATCAAATATAGAGACCACACCTGAATTCATATGGGAACACTTGGAATAGTAGTGAGAATAATAGTAACCTCGAGGTATAAAAGAAAACACACACACACATAAAAAAAAAATATGTATGTATATGTATGTCTGTACATATATATATGTATGTATATGTCAAAGGGTAGGAAATGCAATGACAAAATGTGGTAGATGAGGTTGGTGCTGTGATGGCCATTAAGTGTCCTAGGCCCTTCCCGGGCCCACTTAACGGTGTACAAGCCATTGCTGGGGGGGATTCATAGGCTACTCTTCACCCATTTTCCATTGCCAAACAGCCATCCACTTTTTAATGTGTACACACCTTGACTCAACTTTATTTGCATATGGAGGTTTATGTCTGTCTTTTTTAGAGGTGGATGGGCACGTGTTCTGGAGATGACCATCCATTGCATTGGAAAGCTGAAATTTTAAATGTAGTTTGTACAGAAGTCGCACACTTTTTGTCTGCCCTCACAGATGTGAAAGGTTAACTTTTCTTTTGAATGAGTTTTTTTGTTGTTTTGTTTTGTGTTTTTCAAAGGGGGCCAGAATAATTAATATTTGGTAGAGATGCTCTGGTTTGAATCTGCTGCTTTCCTACAATTTTTTCAAATTTTATAATGTATTAAATACAATAAACTCCTGTTTAAAATAACAAGGGTCTGGTTTAAGCCAACAGAAGCAGGAAGGTGGGATTGCACTGCACTCCAGTGTGTGGAGGGGCAAAGCAGTGGGTAGGCAGTGCTGCCTGCAAAGAGTGGAGTGAGTTAAAGGCAGCAGAGGATGTTGAGGGATCTTCTGGTGTGCACATGGCTGCTATTCCTTCAGCACTGTCCCTTTTAAGCTTTGTCCCAGTGGGAAGAGAAGCTGTTGGTCAGACATGAAAATAACACCAGCTCAGCCCAGGGAAACTCATCAAAAAATGACACCTGGTTCTGTAACCTTCATTGTAGAAGTGAATCCTTGCATCATTCCCTTTTGGTTAAGGAGCTGGCAGCTTTGACTCTCCAAGCCCCTGCCTTGCTGAGCATTAGTCGGCCTGTTTGGTTTCCATGTTGCTCATTTCCCTCGTTTCAAGCCATTGTTCTTCTGCCTAGAGAGTGACACGGCCAGCCCCTTGTGTTACCCGCCGGCTGCGTGTCCCTTGGTGGCAGGCAGTAAATCCACGTCCTGCGTTAGATGTCCTGCCAGCTGCTCTCCTGCAGAGTCTCACTGCAGGCACCGGCTCCAGGCCTGTGAGATTTTGCAGAGGCACCACATCGCGATGCCGCTGCATGGACCGCTCACGAGTTGATGCACCAGCAACCACCACCTTTCCTCCAAAGTCTCTTTTAATGCACTGTTACAGAATATGACTGTGTGTTCATCCTAGTGTGGATATTTCTATCAACGCAATGGTGCTGGCGTTCCATTCGTTTTGGTGACACTTTGCTATTTATTTAAGAAAAGAAAAAAAGAAACTGTTAGATACATGTAACAAGGTTTTTAATATAGTCTGATAACTAAAAAAAAAGCCAGTTACATTTTTTCTGTTTTTTATTAGACTCTGCCAGAGGACATCGTTAAATAACTGGCAGCACAAAATCAATGGTTTGGAATTACTGAAATGTGAAAATGAGTGAGAGAGGGGGCTCTAAAAATTAAGGTTCATTAGCGGGTTATTAGATCTTCAATGTGACGCTGATCTGTCTATTCACAGTACTGAAACAGCTGCCTCATTGAAAATGCTTGTTTTCAATTAGCAGCAAGAAGTCCTCTTACAAAATAAACAAATGCTTGCTCTTACTGCCCACAATTTGGTTGTTAGTCTGCATAGAAGTTGGAAAGCTAAAACCCGGGGAAATAAATATTTTTAACAGATCTTCAGACCGTCAGAAGTGATGAAGTTTACGATGTCCAAAAAGATGCCAGTCACCATGGGTTTGAGAGTACATGGGTGCCAGTGCAAGGTGATGTGATTCTTCAGAGACTGCTGCACAAATCCTCCCTGTGCATCCAGGTGAAGCTGCACTTTCTGGGGCCTCCACAGTGTCCCCGAGGATGTGTCTGCACTCTCTGTTCAGCCCAAAGGTATTCCCACATCCACACCTGTCCTGCTGGCCCCCATCTGTGCATATGGGCTCACGGTCCAGTGCAGGCTGGAGCTGGAGGGGTGCAGCTCCTTTCCCTGCTGCTTGGCAATCAGGCACCCCAAGTCTGCCTGGCCAGGAGCATCAGCAGCCCCGAAAGTGTCCCCGCAGTGCTGGCAGGGCCCACACTGCCAGCAGCCTCTGCACAGGCTGGGTGTGGAGGGAGAGGAGCTTTGCCACTGATGCTTTCCAACATGTGGCTCCCAAAGCCAGCAGGTTATGCTCTGCTGGTGGTTTTGCTTGCTCAGCGTGTACCTTCCAAGTCAATGACATTGACGATACCACTGTGCTCCTCCCAAATCCTCGAATGGCTGGTCAGCCTCCCACCAAGCCTGCTTTTGTTGTTCTTGGAGTCAAAAATCACTCTGAGACCCTGAATGTAAATGTCTCTGCCGTTACAATGGGGTCATGGATTAAGAGGTCATGAATATTCAAAGTGATTGCTGATGAAAAATGTGTGCAGGAATAAGCTAGCTGTAGATTTTTAGAGAGCAAATGCAATTAGTCCGGTTTGCAGTTGAGGCTTATAACCATGTGTTTTTAAAATGTTCTTTTGAAAAACTGATCAACAAACAAATGAGCAATATCTCCAGGAAAGTGGGGGGAGTGGGAGGAACCAAGAAGGACCAGATTACGGTCAGCTTGTCTCTGGAGGTTAGTAATTTTGCCATTCTAATTTATCTAATTTTTTATTAGAAAGTGTTAACTCCATTTCATGCGATCAGTGGTGCTGTATTTATTAACAAGAGGCAGAGCTGCAGTGAGCAGTGGCTGCCAACGTTGTACTTCAGCAAGTTGGTTAAGCAGCTCCCAGGAGGACTCCTGCAGACGTGCAGAGATTGCAGATGCACCAACTCCCCTTCCCACAGTGAGACATAGGCAGAGGAACTTGGTCCTCACCTTTTCTTTGGCAAATGCAAATGCTGGATTTCTGCAATAACTATCAACCCAGAGCTTAGTTCTTCCCCTGTTGCCTCCTTAATGTACCAAACAGCTGCATAAAGTATGGGTCCTGGCATGCTTGGATGAACCTTAAAACTGAGTGTCCCATTGAAGACTGAGCTAATTTTACTCTGTGCTGGAGAAAGTGAAGTCCTGCTTTGTCGCTGGGTTAATCTCTCTTTCCAGAAGCAGTACTGGTAAACAGGTGGTGCTAATTTATTCTGTCTCCAGGTACTTATTGGCCAGGCAATCTGGCCCAATGAATGTTTTTCCTCTCCGTTGCCACATGTCTATAGGAGGAAGCTGATCATCTCAGTGCTTGACTGGCACAAGCATGTCGAGTTGAGGCATGTTTTATGATTGTTTTATGGTGCCTGCTAGAATGCATAATGAAAACCAATGGGGAAAACTTAGCAAACTCCAAAAACATGAAAGTTGAGCCACACATTCAATTATTGTCCTTTATGCTGAACAGGCACTGATTTAAATTTGAAGAGAAACATTTTGTTCATGAGCATAATTTTTTGCAGCAACCTTTAAAAACTGATTTCTATACTAATTACAGGGTTTTTACTGCCGCCCAACTGACTTGTCAAGCGAATTTTTCTTTAATGTTTCCACTGCATGACTTGGGTGGGAAAGGTTGGATTTTGGAGGGTGAGAAAAGCACTTTTATTGACTGATGGTCAGTTTTTCACAGAAATAAAAACATTTATTTCCATCTGTCATTTCTTCACTGCGGAATTCTATATTATGAATTATTTCTACAGACAACTGGTATTTGTATGTTGGCATTCAAGCTGCCTGAGGTTTATTTACAGTGGAAATGAAACTAAGACATCCTTAGGGCCTGTAGACCAGTTGCTTTTTCTCAGACTTCAGTTTGAGTGGTTTATTATTTCTTGAGGGTCTGGAGGGATCGCCACCACCAAAAATCAATATGTTGCATCAGGTCCCTGTGTTGACTTTGGCTGCTACCCCATTGATCTGGTTTTTGAAGGCCCCAAAATTGACTTAGCCTATGGGATTCTCTCTTTGAGACTGAAATCATTAAAATCATATCCCTAACTCTTCTTAAAAAGAAAAAATGCAAGCACATAGTACACAAGTTCATCCCCATGTAAGCTGAGCTGGCTCTGCTAGCTGGTAACCAGGATGTTTACGTTGATGCTGGGGGGAAACCCTAGTGCTAGCCTGCTGAAGCATCTTCTATTTGCACAACTAAGACCTCCAGAAATGGAGATGTCCTCTGACAGATGGAGAAAAGCCCACTTCTCCTTGAACCTGTGATTTTTTTTTTTTTAACAATTTTTGACTAGGGACCTAATAGGAGTCCTGTGCCCCTAAAATAATGAGGAATGTCATATTTTTCAGGTGATGTTGGATATTATGGGCCAGATCCCATCTTCTGCCCTCCATACTCATGGTGAACTTGCCTCACACTCCAGTCAGAAGCCGAAGGGCTGCAGTATGGTCATGGGCTGTCAGTGTCACTGCACCCACAGCAATAGTATGTCATCTCTGTTGCTTCTAAAAATACAGTATTTTCCACTGCAGGTCAGAGGAAGCATGGGTTGATCAGACTCTTCTCTCTCAGCCTCTTTAAAGCTCTAGATACATGAGTTCTCCTCTCTGGAGAGGCTGTCACTGGTATAAGCAGGCTGGATTTGTGTTTCTTGGGCATGGGGTGCTGGTGCCCTAGCCAAGGCACTGAGCCCTGTCCTGTGGTCCTCAGAGCACAGCTCTGGCTTGATGGTCTGAGGAGAGATGGAGAGAGGGAGATTTGTCTTTGTGCTCTGGAGTTTGGACTGATAAATGATCTCATCTACAACCCTAAATGGTCTTGTGGCTTCTGTTATGTAGCTTGTCAGTGTTGTTATTAATTTTCCTGAGGAAAATGCGAAGCATGGGATGGCTGGCCTTGCCTCCTTACCATTAGGATGCAGTCTAAAAGACAGTGTGCCATTGACTTAAAACAAAAACTGCATATGCTGAAGTCCCCTAAACTCGCGTACTGCATTCATTCTGACTTCAGGTCAAACCAGAGGGCTTAGTGAGGCTCACCAATGGATCTTTGATACTTCATTTGATTAACCACTAAGAAACTGAAAAAACAAAAGGGAAAAACAAGTAGAGCATGGATGCTTGTTCTGAAGATCTGGAGTCATGATTTCACTAATCCCTGCTGCTTCTGAATAAATATTTCAGTTCTGGGTGGCTTACATTAAAAACAAAAGCAGCTGTGCATTTCTTTCCCTTGCTTTCTCCAGTTCAGGAGGCTTGTTTTTCTTCTGCTGGGGGCTGTGCTTGGGCAGCTCAAGAGTAATAACTTTGGCCCTGATGCAGTGCTTGGTCTCTTCAAAGCATTGTTCAGACCTTCAATTAAGCATCTCTCTACTTCTAAGGGAAGAAGGCAGCAATAAACTCACCTTGCAGCTGGGGAGGCTAAAGAGGCTCGACTGTCACCCACCTGGGTGTCAGACTGCACATCCAGAGTCCCACTTAGCTGCTCTCTTCCAGAAGTCCTCTTGCAATACAGAAAGAGGTGGAAATCAATGAGGCACTGTGACACATTTCTTTTTTTAAACTGGGAGTTAGAAGCTATTCAAGCATGTAGAAGGCACTGCTGGGATGACTGAATGAGCTTAAAATGTAGCACTACAGCCATGTTAGGCTTGACACACCTTCTGATTTCTTTTTCTAATTCCTTCCAAAGTGAGAGAAAAATAAATTAAATGAAATAAAATTTCCTTTACCTTACATGTTTTAAGTGAAGTCTACTGATGATCTACTTCATTTCCTTCCTCTGGCTCAGCTTTTCAGTAAGGACTATCATTTTCTGCTTATGTTTATGTTCCTTAACACAGAACTCAGGCATTAAAATGGGAGGAGGGGAAAGCTCCAGTGCAGTTTGTGAAAGAGCTTTGTTTGTTCATATAGTGGTCACAACAAAATCCTGCTGCATGCCAGGATGGCAGGATTGTTTTTCAGGTGTGGTTGTTGAGACGGGGCAAGGGACAGCTGGCTCCCAGCTTCAAATGCTCCACAATAAAAATGACAACAGTGGTAAACTAGGGCTCAAACCCTCATGGATTATCTTCCTCCTTAAGCATCTGCTCATCTTTCTCACAGTTGTAGCCTTTAGATGAGTAGTTTAAAAGCTGTGCCATCATCTCTGCTGTAACCAGTGCAGCTATTCCAGAAGAAAGCTGCTTGGCTCAGGGACAGCTGTTCTGCAGAAAAATTCTCTTCTGATGCATTATTGATAGATGTAAGTTAAAGCCATAAAGCTCACAGCTTTATCGGGCAATATCTACTAAATCCTGGAAGTATGTAAGATAACCTAAATGTAATCTACTGCATACCAGCTTCTTCAGTGATGGATAGCACAACAAAAGCAGGACTAATGAAAAATTAATGAAAACAGTTACTTCCATAAGAAAAATGATCTGTTTTCTCACACCTTTGTATTGATTTTAACTGGCCCTGTAATTGGAAGTGTATAATTTTTTCCTAAGGTAAAGAGGATTGAGGGCGAGGGAGAGCGAGTGTATAATTCTATTCATGTTTGTGACATACTTTCAGGCTACAAAAACAAAGCATTTTCCTTAGGATGTTGAAGCCGCCTGTGAATGCCGACTTCAAGCATATTTTGTCAGCTCAGGCAAACTGCCATGCTGGTTTGCCTGAAACCAGATATTGCATGAGCAGAGTACTTGGAGTACTTTGAAGGCTAGCAAGGAAGTACAAAGAAACAATGTTTAAGGAAAACCAAATACGGTGCATGTAACTTGGTGGGTTTAACATGTTTCATGCATTTAAGTTCGTTCCTGATTGATCTGCTCCTTGGTGAAAGGGAAAAATCCTCCATCACTTTTTGGAGAGGGAAGGAATGTCAGGGTCTGGGGAAGGACCTTCCCTGTGAGACCAGACCTATTGTACCATGATGTTCACATGCTAGCTTGGCAGAGAATTCACAGCCACATATAGTCTCAGCCTCTTCTCACTAACACATTTAAACGCAACTGTCTTTTCCTCTAAATTTAATAGGGCATTTCTGTCTTTTTCACCATCCCACAGCAGAATTCAGTCAGATCTGTGGCTGCTGTAAACTCTATTTTAAATTATTATTAAGTCTTTACCTGCTTAATGTTAATATATCCACTGAGCCCAAAGGGCAATGCTGAGATAATAAATCAATCAGAACAGCATATAGTTTGTTTTGCTAGGGTAAAAAAGTTCACACTTTTAAAGTGTTTAGGAAATGCTTCTTTCCTGTCCCCTGTTGTGTATGCTAGGGGGTTTTGAATAATCACTTCCATCAAAGACACGATATGGGGCTGTAGCATGATGAGGACCAGGATGTTCCTACACATGAGTAGTAAATGTTACTCTTTATGTTTGGGGGGTTTTCTCTACTCTTTATGTTTGGGGGGTTTTCTCCCTCACCTTTCAGCTAATATGCCTTCATTTAAAAAGCACATCTTTTTTTTTTCTGCTTGAGATATTTAGCCACATCTTTGGTTGTTGCTTTCGTTCCTTGCCCTTCTTATTGGCCTGATAACAGCTGCACCCCTTTTGATGCCTGTCTTTAAAAATTAGGGCAATTTACTTGACCTCGGTATTTGGATGGGCTCTATTTTTGTCTCAGCAGCCTGCTCTGGTCCAGCCTCAGCTGGTGCTCCACACAGCAGACGTGGTGAGTGACTGACACCAGTGACCACGGAGACTTTGTGATGGTGTCCTCCCCAGCTCATGGGGCCTTGTGGTGTGGGTGAGAGCTGCAAGAGCAGCACCACTGAGGAGAAACCACCCAAAAAATGTCACAGCTGTAATGGTGCAGCAGAGAGAGGGGGTGCGGCCCAGGGCAGTGCTTGTACTCAGTGCTGGGGCTGGGAGAGGTGCTGCTGGCATTGAGGGGTCCTGGGTGCCCAGCTCCCTGTTCTACCATCAGGCAAATCCTCTGGGTCCCCTGGAGATCAAAAGCTATCTGGACACAGTCCTGGGCAACTGGCTCAAGGTGATCCTGCTCGTGCCTGGTGGGAGTGAACAAGATGATCTCTAGAGTCCCCTTCCAACCTCAACCATTCTAAGTTTTCTATCATTTCCAAGAGGACTCCTCAAGGAGTGTGAAATGTAGCCCTACCTCTTTACTTGGTGCCATTGTCACATTATCTGGAGTTTTATTCTGTCCTCGCTTTCTTTTCAATCAAGAGAGACCTTCTATATTTTTTTCAGTAGGGAGCAGAATGGGGATTCTGTCCTAATGGGACTTGAAAGCCATTGGGTGCAAGTGCTGGGCTTAATGTAATAAATTGTATTTAAATTATTACTCAGAGAAATTCTGTGAATAGTGAAGCTGCATCTCATAATTATATGTTACTGTGGCTGGTGAACAAAGAAGGAGGAGTTTCAAGAAAGGCAGACGCAGAGCTCCATCACATCTTCCTCGTGGGGTCCTGATTTGGGGATGCATTTCAGGGGGCCCTTAGCTTTCGGTACAGTAGAAGTTTGGTCTTTGTTTCATGGGACACTTGCAGTACTGAAACTGTGTTTGTACTTCCATACATCATCAAGTTAAGGCACAGAGGTGCAAGAACACATCAGAGAAAGCCTCCCCCAAGTTCTTTCTTCCTGATTTTCTTGTTTGTTTTACTTTTTGTAGGGCTAAATATTGATTTTTTTTCAGCTCTGAAAAACTGAAGACATAGCATCTTCTTCTGCCATGTTCTCAATATGCTTAAAACGAAAAAAGCAGTCCATGACCACATTTTTCCCCTACAAAAATGTGAGCAATTAGCACAGCAGGTTCTCAGTTCAATATGTATAATTTATTGAAAAATGTATATAATTGGTTTGGCAGACAGCAAAAGTACCAACACAAGCATAAACCTTTTTATGAATCCATATGTAATACTGGATGTTGATGGATTATTACTACAGCAAGATGTCATGTTAAATAACTGATGCAGATGTACTGTAGCAAATTAGTGGGTTTGCCATTTTCATTAAAAAAGGAAACAAACAGAAAAATTCACATCTACATTATTTATCGAAGTTGGGGGTTTTTTATATACTCACTGCTGGAGCATCTGGGTGTATTAAACAGCTGAATTCAGTATCACATTAAGCTAAATTGCCCACAATGGGCAGCTGCCTCATTTCACTCTTCTTAAAAGTCCAAAATGTGTTTTCTGAACCTGAGGCATTTGTCTTCTTGCCGAAGTGATGTGCTGATTAGTATTTCACCAAAGGGAGGGAGAAGCAGCAGGGAAGCATGTCCTTCTGCTGCTGAGACCCTGGCCAAAACATTCTCAGTGCAGGAGAGAGGACAGGGATAGGAGGAGAGGCCAAAGCACTGCTCCCAGCTTTGTTTGTGTGGACCCAGTTCAAAACCTGGTAGGCAGGGAGCATCATGTGCTGTCACTGTGGGGCTGGGTCTGTGTCTGTGGGAAAAGCCACCCTCCTGGGCAAGCTCAGAAGCCTCCTAAGTCCTCTGGCTCCTTAATATCTTTGTGCCGTGTAGGGGTGTAGAACAGCACAGGCTGCAGCCCTTTGGCTTCCTGCTCAGGTCATGAGTAGCCCCCCAGTGCTGGATCGTGGGCTGCGAATGGCAGGGTGGTCCAAAGGCAGGGGGTGGGGGTGGGGGGGGGGGGTTCTGGGCAGGGGGCCTGGGGTTGCCTTGCTTGCAGCACATCCCTGACCTCGGCTTCTCAGCCCTGCAGGAAACTCGGAAGCCCCTCAGGAAAAAACAGGAGCTCCTGCAGCACTTGTCAAGGCTTGGTCTCTGGGGCACGTCCAGCAAGGTGGCCAAGAAAAGGGGACCCCCCTCCATTCCTTCTCTGCTCCATTTTTCCCTATGTCTTTTTCCATAGAGACCACAAAGAGCTCAGATATTCTCCAGCTTCTCTGGAGGTGTCCGTACTCCTCTGGGTGTCTCTTCCTGTCATCTGTGAGGGGCAGACCCAGATATCAAAGCTCTTATATTCGTGCTTACACCCAGAACTACCTGTGTTTCACACCAACCTTCCTACACTTGTGTCCTCCTTCTACATCTTCTTCAGCCGCTCTCTCATCTCCAAGTGGATTTTCCCATTCATTTCCCACCTTTTATATCTTCCTCCTCTCTTAGCCCATTTTTCATCATCTCTTTCCAGTAGTCTGTTTTCTTTCTTCTCCTATAATCCTGTACATTTGGATAATTTTCATTTGGACTGCTTAACATAACCACCAGATTTGTGTTTTAGCCTTGTTTAGCAGGTTAGAGGCTCCTTTTTCTATCTTATGTTCTGCATTTTCTTCTCCTTCTTAATATGTCAGCATTAACAGACTTGGGATCCAGCTTCACTTCAGTGGGAAGTTTTACCAGTGATTTCCATAGGAGAAGAGGGAGAACATTCAAAATGTGAGAGGCTAAACCCAAGTGTCTGGGTTTGTCTATTGCCAGATTTCCCAAGCTTACCCATGCTTCCAGCGTCTCCTAGCTCCAAAGGGACCTGTAAGTGCAAAGAACAATGTTTCTGAAAAGCAGGCCACATTTTCTTAAGTTACAGATGATGGAGGCAGCATCCTACCTGGTTTGAGCCAATGTGTCAGAGCAGGTCCCTGCTAGGTGTGGTGCCCAGTCCTTCTGCCACATTTATATGTATCAGTAGTAAATTTGAAAGGAAGGAAGGAGAAAATCTTTTTTCGCCTTCCAACTTCTTTCCAGGGCAGCTTGAAGAGGCTCATATGTTTCGAACAAGCCAGAAATCTCTGTCCCATCCACCAGTTTACCCAGTCACACATTACCTGGCTGTGGTGCTGCCCACAGTAGTGTTCTGAGCATGTGCATCCTGCAGACATGCTGCGGCCATCCCTAATCAACAGCTGCCATGGGTGAAGTCACTCATCCACATAGATAATCTAACAAAACCACCTGTAATGTACATTCAGTGATATGCTAGAAAATACAGTTTTGCTGGCAGGATCTATTCCATGACCCTGCTCTCTTCAGTGAGAAAAGCAGTGAGAGATGTGAAGGATGCCCGGAGGAAGCCTGCCCAACCTCTGCATAGCCTGGGATGGCTGCGCTGGCAAAGCACTGCTAATGCAGCCCTAGGAATAGCAGCCCTGGTTGTTTTCAGCCTTGGCATGTAGAAAGATTCCCACACTGTGCTCTGATCACGTTCAGGTGGGTTTTATTCTGCAGTTGCAAAACACCTCAGAAAAAGAATCCAAACCAATCTCAGGAGTGAAAGAAAAATGGAGGGGCAGCTGGTTTTGAGTGAGGCTCCTTTATCAAACGGTGCCTGTTCCAACTCCTTCTGTTCGGGAACAGTCCCACTAGAAAAAGCTCCCCCTTCCAGCTTATCCTTTCTGCAGCTGTCACTGAGCTGCTCATTGTTCGTGAAGTTACCGGCACCTGTGTCTCCCGATGCGATCTAGAGGCTCCCACTGTTTATTGCAATGTAAATATTTTTTTGTTGAGAAACAAAAGGGGCTGGAAAAAGGGAGGTTATGGGAATATTCAAGATGAGATAAGGAATCTGAGGCAGAAAAGAACACACCAATTACCTCAGCTCACACGCTCATCTGCCAGATGAAACCAGTTTTACCGGCTGTTGCCCAAAGGCAAAACACCACAGGGCTTCTGATGTCATGTTGGCCTTTGGTTATGAGCCTGGGTAAATGGGTACCTGGCAGAGAGAGAAAAAGGGTTGTGCTGCTTAATGCCAGCTTCATCTATTTATGTTCCTCTAGCATCAATTAAAAATACCTCTGTCTCATTCTGCCTGCCTGCCTGCCTGCTACTGTGGTATTTGTTTTCTTTCCATAGCACTGCAGATTGCCTTGCCTTACAGTTTACAACAGTGAGAGCTGGCACTTGCCTCTGGCAGGGCAGAGGATGAGAAACCATTTCACTTTTCCTCCACTCTGTCTTCGCGTGGAGCTGTGAAGGTGTTTGATGTGCTGGTTGTTGTGAAGGGGTGATGTACAAGGCCAGGGCTGCTGTTAATTTGCAGTGCTTCAATAGCATCAGCTTTTTCCTTAGGATTTAAATTGAATTGGTGGCATTGCTGGGACAATATAATGCTGTAGATCCAAAGTGTGTTCTGTGTACTCATCTGTCTTTTTTTCTTTATTATATTAACCTTCTTTTTCTTCCTCTTTTTTTTTTTTTTTGCCTGTTTTATATCACCAAGACCCAGTGAAGCAGATTTTATGTTGCAATAATTCTGCATGTTTTGGTTATAAATATCCCAAAGCAAAGTTAAGGGTTTTTTCATATAACTATCAAAGCAAGTGTCTGCTTCAGCCCAAATTGAAAGGGACGTTTTACACATAAAAGTTCACCAGTGGGTGGTAAACAGCTTCTGTCCTAATACATATTGTAAATATTCTGCTGCGGCACAGACCAAGAGCTTTGGTGAAACTGGTAGTATCTGACCTAGACACAACAGTTCGCTGTGCTAGTTGCCATCCCTGGAACTTAACCAGGGTCTGAGCATCCAAGAAATCCCAGGAAAATCAAGTCTTTTGCCCACAGCAATATAAAAGATGCTTCCAGTCTCCAGTTTTTCCTTGCATTCCTAGCTGTCTCTTTGAGAGCAAACAATGCCACAAAGTAATTTAAAAACAGAGGAGGTAAAAAATCAGTAACTTCAGCAATAGCAGCACAGACAGTTTCCTCCATCGCAATCTCCCATCTAGATTTTCCAAGCAGACTTGCAATTTCAGTGGTTGCCTTGGCAGGGGCCCAGCATGATACGCCTGAAAGCAGCCAGGCTGTCTGAGAGCAAATGCGCAATGATTTTGGAAAATCAGGGTTCTTCAAGGGTTCTTAATTTGATAATCAAAAACTACTAAATATTTCTCATTTTTTCTTCTTCCTCAGAGTTGCACACCCTCAGAATGGCAAGTTCTTCATGATCTGAAGCCAACACAACAGCATTGGTGTTTCACTGGCTTGCAAGAACATCTGTTTGAAGGGATGTTTTAAAGCAGTCTGCAGTGCTGGAAGGTGGCTTTTTCTGTACTGCTTCTAGCTAGGATGTGCTGATCTGAGCACTCGGCAGCATAATTTATTTATTAGGACTTCATACCACTTTTTTCCCCACTGACACAGGATTAAAATTAAACATCCCTAACTGCGCAAGATGAAAGTATAGCTTAGCTCATTCAGGTATGTCCGCATTAGATACGTGTGTAAGCTATCGCTCTCTGCTAGCTTGATCTTGCTTTCATGTACAAGCGAAACTCCCGAGACAACTCACCCAAGTCAGACGTTCAGCTGAACCTGACTGTGCCCAAAGGTGGCAGCAACTGGAACACACCAGAGCAAACCTTTACAGCCTTTGATTCTCCAAAGACTCAATCAATAGCCCAAGGGGGACTGTCACTGGGGCTGAGATCCTTGGAAATGCATTGATTCCTCAGACTCATCATTTCACCTGCCGAGCACAGTGCTGCGCCAATGGGCAGTGAAGCTCAGTAAGTCACCTCTTCACAAGCTGCTGGAGAGGAGATGCATTCCCAAGCCATGCAGCTGCCTGGCTGCTAAGTGCTGGAGGCACAAGGCAGCCACCATCAGCATGGTCTGTGGTCACTTGGGTTGACTCCACTTCACTTTAAGTCTTTGCTCATAGCAGTTACCAAGTCTGAGGCTAAGGGAAATGGTGGTACCTTGCACTAGTCTCATCCCTTGACGCTGCCTCTCCCAGAGACAGCTCAGGCAGACAGAAAATGTCCAGCTGAGTGTCCTGCTGCCAGTGCACAGCAACATCTCAGACGGTGGCATTGTGGGGAGCCAAAATACTAAGAGCAGCCCTCGAGACCCACAGGACCCAGGAAAGGGAAAGGAGAAGCATCTCCCACCAAAGGTCCATTGTCAGAGAGGCAGCACTGGCTGCTTTGGGGGCTGGGAAAAGATCAGGTGCCTGCAAAAACCCAGCTGGCAGGGAAGGCATCAGATGCAGAGGAAAAGGTTGTGGCGCTGTACCCCCCCTTACTGATCACTTCCTGCCCTCTCCATGGGTTCTCCCTCCTTCCCCTGCCCCTAGTCCTGGCCACTCCTCGAGTTCTCCCTATTGGTTCCTGTATCCCAACTCCGCCCATGTACCACCCCTATGCCCTGAAACCATTTGCCTATGTGCTCTCCCCGCCCCCCTGGTACCCGGGTAAACTGAGGCTCCAAGCCATGTGACTCTCTCTGTCTGTCTCCTCTCTCTGACCCTGGGAGCAGCCTGCCAACAGCTCCTCTCCAAAGCCTTTGGGTGCCAGCACGTGTGCTGGCATCAGGCTTTGGGGAGGCAGCATGGAATAAAGACCTTTGCAGTGCCATGTGGGAGAGCCTTCTCGCCTCCTTTGCCATCACTGAAGTTGCAGGCTGGCAGCTGGAGCAGCGGTGCGGGGTGTCCGAGATGGACTGCAGGAGGGCAGAGGATCCCTGCCTTGTCCCAAGAAGCCCCCGCTGCGCTCCCAGGGAGAGCTGCAGCAGCTAAGCAACACCTAGCTCTGCAACAAAAGCTCTCTGCATCCAGCCACTGCCATGAGGACCTGGTTGACCCAGCCCTGAAAAACCCTGCTGGGCCAGACCCTGCTCCAGCAAGCAGATTGCACACTGCCTCTCCATCATTAAAGTTTCTCCCGCTCCATCAAGCACTCTTATGCCGGTGTCTGGGCTGACAGGCATGAGTTTGGGGTTCCAACAGGACAGATGGGGAAAAAGGGCTCCAGAAGATACCACCAGCTTTTCAAGGAAGAGGTTTGCCTGCACGCCTTCTTCCTTTGGAGTCTCTGCTGCCCTTGCACCTGGGGAAAGAGTGGTGGGAAGTGGTCACCCATCCTGGCCATGGGGCCAGGGGCCTGCTGGCCCTTTGCTGGTGGATGTGGTACAGAGAAGTCCGAGCCAGGCAGCTGATTTGGTAGTTTGTGACATACTAGGAACATGCATGGTACAGACTTTCTTGAACTGAGTGGACTCTGTAAGGGCCTTGTCAAGGATGCAAAGGGTTTTTTCAGGAGAAAAGTGTTGCCTATGAGGGTCCCTAAGCTTTGCAAAGCATGGAAGTGAGCACAGTGCTCTGAAAGGAGTGGGATGGACTCTGGTGGACTACTATGCCAGTGCAGATATGGACTTCCAGGCGAAACAGCCCCTAGTGTTATCTAAAAGCTGAATGTTTTCCTGGGAAGGATCATGAAAGAGAGATGAAATATACCTGGAATATCATTGCTGGAAATATCACTGAATGCAGAACTTGTTGCCTTTTACACCAGCTGCTTTGAAACACAACCTCATCCTGCAAGGTCTTGCTTTGTCCTTCAGACTGCCGAGTGTTCCTCCTTTTGTGATAAGCAACACATGTATTACTTTGTCCATTACTCCCTGTGCATACAATATGTGGTGACATACGATGTGGTGATGACACTGAAACCACCTGTTGATTGCCCAAGGTTTGAAAAGGTGGCCTGGAATGGAAACTATTGTCACAAAGACCTTCACGCATGGGTGGGTTGGTTGGTTGGTCGGTCGGCCGGTCGGTTGGTTGGTTGGCGATTACAGATTATGAAGGGATGAGCGAGTAGAGCCTGGGCAGTTTTGTTGCAAACACTGTGGTCCAAAGTTATGCTGTAGATGTTGGGGTGTCCTCATTCATGGAGACTAAAGCACACGATAGGAGAAGCCGCCATGTTAGTAATGCTTGCAGAAGCATAACGTATATGAAAGTACTTCCAGTGCTTCCATCTCCCCAGAAGTAAACAGAAATTAAAATGTACTCTAAGTTTGCACACACAGAATCATTAACTCTGTATAGTTAGGGACTGGAGAGAGGGAGGGAAGGGGGATTTTTGGTAGGATTTTTTTTCTTTTTTTTTTTTTTTTGCCCTGGGCAAAATTTTCAACATTAACTAATTAATGTTTATAAAGCACTTTGCATATATAGTGCCTTTCATCAGGGGATCTCCAAGTATTAGATTATATTATCTTGAAGGCCCCAGGCCTGTGCATACTAGCCCTATAAAGTATTAGCCTTATAAACTTTAGTAATTCACTTTGGGTTTTTTCCTGGGTTGGTTTGGTTTTTTTTTTTTTTTTTTGGGGCGTTGGGTTTTTAATCGTCCCTCTTCTGAAAATGTGCTGAGCATTTTGGCTGTGTATGAAAAAGGTGGTAAAAAGTGTGGTGTCAGCCAGAATGACCATATGAAAACTCAGGGCTCCATAATGAACTTCTCAAATCCCCTAATTGCCAGAGCTGGGGAGTAGCAACTGTGCCAAGCTAAAATTCAACTATAAACCCCACTCATCAAGTAGGGGCCAGGAGGAGGCATCATCACTGGTGGGGAAAGCAGCTCTGACATTTGCTCTGGTAATGACAGTGGGGATAGGGGGAAAAGGGGAAAAAAGGGAGACCTCTGATCTCTAGCAGCATCAGGAGACAAACCCCTTGCTCCAGCTTGGAGGTGAGCTGGTGGCTCTTCTGAATTGCATTAAGTTTCTGTTACTGTTGGCTGGAGGCTGGGAAGGCAAGGATGGGCAGGAAAATGGCTACATTTAGCCCATCTGGAGTGTCTCCATTGCTGCCATCCTTCTTGGCAGAGGTAGGAGGTAGAGTACCCCAAAGCCAGGCCAACAGTAGTGAATCTTCCATGTGCTAAATCTGACAAGCCTGCTTGGGTGTGGGCTCAGCAGATGACTCAAACAATTACTTAACAATAGCTGCTTGCGTGAGCTGGCAGGGATGAAGCCAGGTTCACAATGGAAAAAATGTGTGGGCATCTCGACTTTAGCGAAACACATGGGGAGCAGACTTGCTGCTGCATGCAGGAACTACCAACAGAGAAAGCAAGGCCTTGGGGAGCAGAAACTTGACAGGGACAAGGCAAAGGATGTCTTTGCCCTTACTTGCACATTTTACAGGTGGAATTCCCCCAGCTGAATTTAGCTGGATAAGGGCTGCTACTCTGAGGGAAAGGCTGAGCAGCAAATCCAGTCTTTTGAAGAGTCAGCGGTATTCAGAACTCCAGAATGGAGCCATCCCTTGTGAGGCCATCTTGTCCAAACGAAAGTGCTCTTTCATGAGTGAAAGTTCACAGCAAGGATGGAAAATCTCTTGCGTTTCAAAGGAGAGGAGAGTTCAGCAGGGTGATGTCACATGTAGCTACAACCAGACAGGTACTTCTTCAGAGAAACAACCTGACAGCTCTTCAGGGCCTACACACAGGGAAGAACATTATGGGGAGCTTGGAACAGGTAAAAGTGCTCACTTGCTGCTTGTGGACTGACATTCCAAATCTCAAAATATCCACTCTGCATGCAACTCCCAAGAGGGAGACAGCTGGGAGAAGTGTGGAGGGGAATTGTGGGGAATGGCTGTCCAGCAGCATCTGGGCATGGAAAAATATATCAGGAAACCTAGCAAGCAGGAACCAGCCACCAGGCTTGCAATGTGGATAACAGCTTGGCATGCTAAGCCTTGCACACTGCTCTGTCTGGTCCCAAGGAAGAGTGAGATCTGGAGGGTGCTCAGTGTGTTGACCTAGAGCAGCATTCAGATGGGAGATGCAACCACAGCAAAACTCTTGCTGGCAGGGAGCAGGCAGAGACATCTTTGTCGTGTCCACATGCTTTATCCCTGGAGCCAGTACTGTGGGATAGCAAGAGGCCCAAGTCTTGTCCAAGTCTTGTGTTGGCAGATGTGCCCGGCCCACATAGGTTGCTCTGTTGTTGCAAACAAGAGAGGGTTGTGAGGGCCAGCTGTACACTGAGAGTGAGGAGAGAGTGACCTTTCCTCCTCTGGAGACACCACAGTGCAGAGAGTTGGCCTGGGAGCAGCCAAGGGTCCTATCACCTTGCTCCAATCAACAGTGTGGGCTGATGTGCTCTATGTGATTGCAGAGAGCATTGAGAGGGACTTCTGTTTTTTTCTCTCCCCTTTAGGCAGCGGTGGTTATAGAGAGACTGGGAGAAGAGGGATCAAAGCAAGAACTATGCTGTGATATGGCTGGGTCTGTCCTCCTGGGCTCCAACTGTGCTCTTCTCCTGGCATTGCCGTGTGTGCTGGACGCATTTTGCTCTTCCAGCTTCTCCAGCACGTTATGCACTGTGTTTGACCCCTGCTGGCAAGTGCATATTTATGTTGGCAAATGAGTCCATCTACCAGGTAAAGGGCCTCTAACGAGGCAAGCAGGCACAGTTACGAAGGGCCGCTGCCATGAGCTGTCCATGTACATGTTACTCTTGCCTCTTCTTTGATGCAGACGCTTCACTTACAGGTCCGGCTAATATGTCTGGTCCTTCAGGCCAGGACACTCCCACAATTGATATGCAGCAGGAGGGAGTGCTTGGTGCTACTGGTATTATGTCCAACCTAGGGCAAGCATGGATTAATCCACACTCATCAACAGGGAGCAAGGCACCTTTTCCCTTTCACTGAACTCAGGAAGCAGACATTGCTGCACCAGGCCCTGGGGAGCCCAGAGTTGGGCATGATGACTTACAGGTAATCACAGACGGGCTGTGAGTCATTCCTGCCCTGGAAACCAACCTGCTTCTGCTCATCAGCTACCACTGCAAGAGCTGCAGCTCCTGTTAGATGTGAGTGGTTTCACTGCCTGCTGGTTGCTGTCCATCCAGCTGGAAGTCACCTATACTCCTCTTCCACAGGTGGGTGGTACGAGTGCTTTGGAGCAAAATATGATGCTTGGCTTTGAAGGAGAAAGGCTGTGAGGTTTACCCATTGCACAGCCGCAGCTCCACCCCTCACCAAAGCAGGTGCGCTGCCAGCTGCAGTCTTCAGCCTCAGCAGATCTGGGAGAACTGGGGCTCCTTGGCTGCTCTTCCCATTTGCATGCAATTCCCTCTAACTCCTGAATCCTCTCCCTACGACAGGTAATTTGCCTACCTGAGAGGAGCTCAGGAAGAGCCATGCAGCCTGGGATTTCCCCACATTTCACACCAATGAGTCCTGGCTGGTACAAGTTGAGATGTAAGAGCAACAAGGAGGCAACACAAAAGGATGAGAGTGGCTTCTGCTGGAACAGAAAAGATGTTGGTCCCACACAGGGAAGCAACACTGCCATGCTGGGCTTGGCTAGACCATCTCATGGTGTGGTGTGGCCAGTCATGTAGGGAGTCCTCTCCCATGGAGGTCATGCTGCTCCTTTGGTGGGGACAGCTGGAGCTGAGCAGTTGCAGCATGACCAAAGAGCTTGCACGGACCAACATTGTGGTGCTGGCGGTAGCCGAGGGACTCCAGAAGGAGACAAGAAAGGACTTGCAGCAAAGCTGACTCTGCAAGGCTGAGTTGGGCAACTGCAGTTTAGATCAGTTATAGATCTAGAGGCCCTCAAGTGAGGCAGGAGACAGAGGAAGCTTCCCTCTCCTGCCAGCACATCCATATTTGGAGGTGTGGGTGAAGGCTGCTCCCTGCCTGGGGGCTCAGGCGCCAACAAATTGGGCCACTTAGTCTAGTACAGAGAAAGTTGGCCACAGCGCTCTTCTTCTCAAGTTTTGGGGGGGTTTGGGTAGCTCTGGGGGAGGAGGTATTAATTTGTACCCCCAGATAAAAAAGTTTCAGCTCTGTCTTAGAGCAAGCTACCGCATAGTACCGAAAACAATTCACATCCCTCCAGAACAGGTGTTGCGGGCAACTCTCCCTACCTCAGGCAGTGCTGAGCTGGTTTTATGGCCCTGGCTAGGTACATCTTTGGCCTATTCAAAGCTGCGTCTCTTTCATTAAAGTCTGAGGACTAAACAGAGACGCCTCTTCCTCACCACCTATCCACGGGGAGGAGAACAACCCTGGTGCAAGCAGCTGTTGTTCCCCACTGTGGCAAGATGGGCACTGGGGCTCAGCCACCCTTCCGGGCAGCTCCTCAGGGATATGAGGGAGCAGCAGCAATGCGCCACAGTGGGGGAGAGCACTGCAAAGAGGCAGGCTTAGGGGATTTGGACAGTGTGATGACCATCTCAGGCTCCAGCACAGGGAGGATGGATTTATAAGCATGTGTAAGCCTCAACTCCAGCCCACCAACACTCTCTCCCCAAGGGAGGGCATACAGCTTCCCCTAGAGCATTGAAAACATGGAGGGAAATACCCTTCAGAAACTGCCCAGATTTCATACTTGGAATTCAGACCACCAGTCTTGTGATTCCTGGAGATCTGATTCATGCTTTTTGAACGTGTGGGTTTGGCAATCCTGTGCTTACACTTAAAGCCATTTCCCAACCCCTTATTTTCCCCAGAGGTGTTCTTACTTTTCCCTTTTTTACTCTTGTACACATGAAATAAACTGCTTGGGGGTTAAGGGGGGTTGTTACTGATAGCAAAACTCATCTATTAAATTCACAGTGAGTTGCTCACTAAATAACACCAAAAAAAAATCCCCCACAATTTTATAGTCTAAACCAACCACAGCAGGTTGGAGCGACTCCTCACGGCGTTTGCTTTGCCTTGGGGCAGGATATATTGGGCAAGGGTTTTTCTCCCCAAGAAGCAGCAGGAAAATGCTGTCCCTCCACTACAGCCATGCTGGGGGTGGCAAACAAGCCCTGTACCATCTTGGTGGACGTGACCTGTTTGTCCCCACATGTTTTTGTGGGAAAGGTGAGCTCCTGCCCCACCCCAGCTGCTCTGGGAAGAGAGGTCTGGGTACACGCAGGAACGTAAGCCCCTAGTACAGCATGTAAGGGCTTTTCCTGGGATCATGGAAATAGGATGGTTTTGTTCTGGGAGATTTAATGTGAGAGTTTTGGACCCACATTAATTTGGACCAGCAAAAATCCCATTTTTTCCTCCTATTTCTTTCGTGCAGTCACAGAAAGGACTGTATCTTTATCACTGTAGATATCAACCAGGGGCATAAGTAATACCTCAGCTCAAAGAAACAGTATTAATTATCCAAACCCTGTGCTAAGCTCCATTTGTATTCCCTCAGACAGCTTCCTTCTGGCACAATGGAAGGCAAAACCATGAACCCATGGGAGTGGAGGCTGTTTTCCATTTCCTCTGAGAGCTCCCTGCACATTTGAAGACAGAGCAGAATCAAAAAGCAAAAGGGTGAGGGAGAGGGTTTGCAAAGTGCCACCCCCAAAGTGGCCCCACACAATCAGAGATGCTACAAGATGTGACCTTTCAGTCAGTTTAAGATTCACAGGTAATTTCAGGAAAAGGCTTTGTTGTGGTAAATCTTAGGAATGTATAATATAGTGCTGTCCTTGGTCTACATTGCCTCAAGCAATGGGCCATGGACATCCACAGAGGATGGCACATTGGGAAAGGGAACTACCAAAAACTAGATGGAGGGAAATCCCCAGTGCAGAGTTTCAGCTGCTGAGAAGTGTTTCCTTCTTGTGGCATTCTCCGTGATGCCACAGAAGCCTAACACCAGCAAGTTTTTATTGGCATCACAGCAAAGCCCAACTTGAACAAGACATCTGAAACAGCTTAATAGCCTAAAAGCACTGCAGCTGCCTGGGACAGCCTGCCTTCTTTCTGCAGGTGAACACAGCAATCTAGGGAAGGAAAACTGCTCCACCCCAGCTGTCCTTCCCTGTGGAAAAGGGAACCTGCCTCTCTGATACCTTGGGAAGGAAGAAATGACAGCAGAGACTTTTGCAGCCAGCACTCCTCAAGGCTCTCGAGAAGTTACATTCAAGGTTTGGAAGCTCTTGAGATCGCAAGTACAACAGGACTGACTTTACCTAGTCATTAACAAAGATAATGGGAGGCAAAGTAACTGAGCCCCATTTTAGCCCTGTTCAAATTGATCTGATGTCTTGACATGCCCACAGGGACCCCGAAGTGCTCACAATTCCTACCTGGACAACAGGTTTGCAATAAAGCTTTGTGAGCTGTCAGCTCGGACAAGGGGCAGCTGAGGAGTTGCTTGTGCTGGAGATGTCTCCTATGGAAGGCATTTAAAGCAGCGAGCCTGAAGAAGGCTGAGATGCAATGGCAGTCATCCAAGGGAAACACATTATTTGAGGGATGGAGAGGAGAATCAGAGCAGCCGTAGAAGCTGAAGAGGAAGGCAGGCTTTTGGGCCGAGCAGAGGTGACCAACAGCTGTGAAAGATGAAGGTGGAAGCACCTGGTCTGGGTGTTGCTGGTCTATGAGCATTTCACTTGGGTTTCACCTGAGCACAGAAGTTAAAGCCAGGCTGCAGGTGCCTGGATGAAGCAGACGGTTCCCTCCCAGTTCAGAATTCATAGAATGATCATAATGGACTAGAGGGGCTGAATCACCTTCCTTAATCTTCAGACCATGCTGCTTTTGATGCAGCCCAGGACACAGTTGGTATTCCAGGCTGCAAGTACATGCTGCCTGCTCATGTCCAGCCTCTCATCCACGAGTACCCCCAAGTCCTTCTTGGCAGGGCTGCTCTCAGTGACTTCTTCTCTCAGTCTGTACTCATGTCTGGGTTGTTGCCTCAACCCAGGTGCAGCACTTGCACTTAGTCTTGTTAAACCTCACAATATTCCCCTATGCCCGCTTCTTGAGCTTGTCCAGGTCCTGCTGGCATCCCATCCTTCAGGTGTGCCAACCACGCCACTCAGCTTGGTGTCATCTGCAAACTAGCTGAAGGTGCACTCAATCCTTCTGTCTGTGTCATTAATGAAGATATTAAATAACACCAGTCCCACAGACCCCTGAGGGACACCACTTGTCACTGATGTTCTTCAGGGCTCAGAGCTATTGACCACTATCCTCCAGATATGACCATCCAACCAATTTCTTATCCATCTAACAGTCCATCCATCAAATCAATCTCTCTCTAATTTAGAGAGAAGAATGTTGTAGGATAAGGTGTCAAAGGCTTTACACAAATCCAGTTAGACCACATCTGTAGCCCTTCCCTTGTCCACTGATGCAGTCACTCCATCATAAAAGGCCACTGGCTTGGTCATGCAGGACTTGCCCTTGGGGAAGCTGTGCTGGCTGTCCCAAATCAACCCCCCTGTCCTTCATGTGCCTTAGTACAGCTTCTGTTCCATGATCTTCCCAGGCATGGAGCTGAGGCTTGCAGGTCGGTAGTTCCCAGGGTCCTCCATTCTGCCCTTTCTAAAGATGAGTACAATGTTTCCCTTTTTCAAGTCACCGAGGACTTCAGTTAAGCGGCATGAGTTTTCAAATATCATGGAGAGTGGCTTGACAACTACATCAGCTAATTCCCTTTAGGACTCTGGGATGCATCTCATTGGGTCCCACTGGGACTTATGTACATTCAGGTTCCTCAGGTGGTCATGCTTACACAGAGGGAAACACTTTGCTCCCCCATCCTGCTGTCCATCCTCTTGAGAGGTGTGGAAGTGAGGTTGCCGTTGAAGACTGAAGCAAAAAAATTGTTAAGTATCTCAGCCTTTTCCTCATCTGCTGTCACTACTATCCCAGCATTGTTTATTTTGGGGGTACACCTTCTTATACCTTCAAAACATCATTCCCAGGGCTTATAATACCAAGAAAGGGCAGTGGCCAGGGAGACCAGCAAGGGAAGGCAGGCAGTGCTCCAGCAGGTTTGTGCAAGGCACGAGCAGTGGGGCAAGATGCAAAACTAAGGCAGCTGTGGGGGTAAAGAGGTGGGAAGCAGACTCAACACTACAGAAAACAGGTGGAGGGGACGAGAGTGGGAAAGAGGAGCTGGGCCACTGCATGTCGGACAGTCGTGCCTGGAGATGTTTGCTCAAAGAGCCAGGGAGTATTTGTGCCACATCCCGATGTGAGGAACTCGAGCCCCTTATGTGTGGCTTACTGCCCGCGATGCAGACTGGCTTCTCAAGGAGACCTCCTCATTGAGGGACGTGCCTGAGGAGGCTGGTGCCGTGTCAAATCAAGGAGCAGCCAGGGAATCAGCCGCTTGGTTCGGTGAGGGCTCAAAGCCCCCACAGCCAGGCCTCCCAGCCGCCTTGCAGCCGAGAGCCGCCGGCCCCCAGCCGGGCGCACCGAAGGGAAGGGCCTTCCCCACGGGCAGGGCCTGCCCCAGGAGCTGGGCCGGGCCGGGCTGGGCAGGCCCGGCAGCCCTGGGGCAGCAGGGCGGTGCTGGCTCCTTCGGGCGTAGAGCCAAGCAGGAGTTTTCTCAAGGCTGCCTCCGCCAGGGCAGCCTCTCCGCCCTTCCCGGGGCTGGGTCCCCGCGCAGGAGCTGCGGGCGGGTCAGCGCCAGCTCCCGCCACCCATCGCCCCTGTGCCACCCACCCTGCCCCAACCCTGTGCTGCTTCCACTTCTCTCGTGCGTCAGGTGCCGCCCAAGGCAGGTGACAGCTAAACAGGAATCTTAAATCTTTTCTTGATACCTTCTTTAAATCATCCGTGTGTTTCTGGGGGAGGGGAAAAAAACACCGAAAGAGGCAGCACCGTAACCCTTCCACTCTGCGGGGGCTGGGTGGCACCTCGCCGGCTGTCTTCCCTGGGGGATGCTGCTCCTGGGGTCAGCTCGGCTTCCTCGCTCCCAGACGCGTCTCAGGACTGCAGAAACTTGAGCCTATTAAGGAGAAAAAGCCTGAAAAGGCAGACGTCTAGCTCAGGAGGTGGAGGAGCCTCACCCAGGTACAGGGAGGTCTGGAAGAGTCGGGTCCCTGCAACGTTTTCATCCCCAGAAAGTTTTTACTTGATCAGGACTACAGAGAAGAAAAAAAAAAGAAAGAAAAATAAGGCTTCTGAGTCACTCTCTTCCCAAGACTGCCCTAGCCCAGGGCATTTTCCCTGCCTTGGGAAGTGTTGCAAAATTTGAGCTTGCCCTGGAGGTATCTCTCACTAATTACTGGATATCCTGGTTTTGTGTAAGGACATGGGCAGAACCTTCCCACAGGTTCTTCTTTACCGCATGGGAAAAAAACTCGAAACACTGATTTCTGTTTCAGCATCCCCAGCAGACTGCTGTGAAGAGCTGATTGCACACTTGAGGGGATCTTTTTCTGGAGCCATCCTCCCCTGCTCTGGGGCATCACTCACCAGCAGTTTCTAAGAAGTGTGGAATTTCAAAGGCAAAAACAAGCTTACTTTTAATATTTGCCCTCTGTACCTGAAGTTTGGGTCACTTTCAATTTTTTTCCCCTGTAATAAAGAAGGCTAAAGCTTTCAAATTAGAAGCAAAGACAGAGCTGTGTGAGATGAGGCCTCTTTGAGTTCGCACCATTCGCCAGCCAGTCTGCAAAGGGCTAAGGAATTGGCTGGTGAAAGGCAGGGTGCAGAAAATTACAGAGCTGGCCCTGACAAGAGGTAGCACAAGCCTGATTACCACCTCAGCTTGGCGCAAGGCAGATGCTCACACGCGCTATAAGCCTCCAACCGTGGTTTATTCACATCAGTAGAGGAAGACTGCTTCAGCTACGAGATGTTGTGTAGCCCACACTGGATCTACACATTTCTTGGCGTGTATAATGTAGCTACACGTCTTCTGTTTTTTCCAGCCTCTTCTTTCAGGGTCAGGCCACCGACTCCCATGGGCAGCAGGTGGCCCCCATCCTGCCTCCCACACTGGCTCAGTTCTGTGCTGGTGATAGTCCTTGACACTCCTTCGAAGTGAGATGAAGTGATAACAGAAGGGTTTTCCAATTTTTAAGAGCCATGAAGTTAAAAATGAAAATTGCATTGAGCAGGAAGCAATAATATAAGGATTTCTTCCTCAGTGAGTCTGCTTCATTAAATACACAGCCTACACATACTCACCTACTTTGTTTCTAGAAAGGTCCTTTTCTGTCTTTTCTCTAAAAGAAAGCCTCTGCCAGAATGCATGTAAATGTATCACTGAAGCTCCTGAAGAGAGGAGAGAGCTCTGTTTTCGATCCTCTGTATGCATTCTCCTTTTCCTACCCTTCTTGAGACTTCCCGCTGATCAGCTCTTCAAGGGAGTCTTTATTCTCTGCCCAATTTTGCACGAAGGTTTCAAAGGATTTTAACACATTAAAACTTGAAACCTCTAAAAGAAAGAAGATAATTTATCTCCTTCCTCCCTCTCTCTGTTGCTGGAGTTTCACACCTGGGAGCTGTTATAACTCAGTCTTTACATAAAGTAGATTATTTCTTTTTAAAAGTTACTCAGCCATCCTTATACACACAGAGTACATGTATATTCACACATAATTACTTGAAAAAAAAAAAACAACTTCCATCCTCCCTTCCAGCTTCTAAGAACAGAAACAAGAAACACCTTAAAATAACTGTAAATAATAAACGCCGTCACGCTAAACACTTCAAAGTGGAAGAGCAAATATCTCAAGAAGCTTGTGGAACTGCACGTAATTATGAATTAGCTCTCTAAAACAGATACAGATGATCTGTCAGATAATTTTTCATTTCAAGTAGATTTTAAAATACTATTCCCTGTGATCTGGTAGAAACAGTAACTGCTTACTGATAAAGCATGTGGAGAGGGAGTGTGGCATGCCAAGCTACTGAGATGGATTTTTGCCCGAGCAGTACCTATGCAGAAGACCCTCACCTTTGCTCCCTCCCACCAGGGCACAGCCCCAGGGGAGGTGGTCTTTCAGTAGCACTACAAATGGGCAGAACTCTGGTGAAACACATACTGGTCACCCTCTAGGGCCTCAGCATGGGTCCTGGCACCACTCAGTGTTCACCTGAATCACACAAAACAGGCTCTGTGCCCTTTGCCACTTCTGTGACAGACACTGGCTGACTATGAGACACATGGAAGAGCTGTGGGACTGCGAGATGGGGTTGGGGAAGAGAATGGATGACCATCTCTGGTAGGGTGTCCAGCAGGAATTTCGGATGGCTCTGCCAGGGAAACATCCCTTGGAAGATGGGAGGTACCTACTGCTATAAGGATCTTGTAGAAAACCTTTGACTAAAGTAGGGCATAACAGTAGAAGTCTTAGCCACCATGAGACACCAACTTCCTGCAAGGATCTTCCCGGCACAGAAAGTAGCAGCCCCAGGGCCATGAGCTGACCTGTGCCACCATCTCCTTCCACTCCCGAATAACCATTCAAATCCAGGATGAAAACCCTCCTTTTCCTCCCTCCTTTGTAGCAAAAACCCTTTCAAAACCAGGCTCCTCAGAAGGAAATTGTGAAGAAGGGGATCCTGAAGAGAGACTGGATAGCAAAGTTATCACCTAACATGCCAGAATAGCTACAAAGAGCAGGCAATGAGTGACCAGCTCATGCCTGTAATAGAAGAGGAAAGAAGAGGCCGTAGGAACAAGGACTAATATATCTGGGAGGAAAAGATGATGCTTATTGCTTATTCCTTCAGTGTTACAAAGCCCAAGGGATGCTTGTTTAGGTCACAGAAGGCCTGCACCAAGTGAAACACTGGCATTGTGGCCTGCAGACAAGCAGCCTTTGTATCCAATGAGGGTGGGACAAGCCACTGACACGTGGTAATGAGCCCAGAAGCCAAAATGGCAAAACAGAAAGGTCTGGTGGGCTGTGTTCTTCAGTCTTGGTACTCAACTTTGGACCCATCAAAGGAGTAAAGGCTTCAGTACAGATTGTAGTTATTTCCAGAACTACAGCTGTGGGACTTGGGATAACAATGTCTGCATCCAGCTTTCAGAGCCTGTGTAGACATCGTGTGCTACGTGCAGAAGGAAGAGTGTGCAGTGCTTGGCCTCAGAAACCCAGCAGCCCTCATTTGAAAAGCTGCTGGGAACAAGCCTGTTTCACCAAGTCCAATCACTTGGTCTGTCTGCCCCTTCAGGACATCCTCACTTGCTTTAGTCTTTCTCTCTTCACCCCAGTGATTACAAATGAAGAGGAAAGCAAAGAACAGAGCAAAGAGATGAACCTGGAGAACAGCTGACAGCACTTTTGCTCAGCACAGTGCACTCACATGGCAGGACACAGGTGCCTACAAAGAGAGGGGGCCTAGAACAACTTGATGCAAACAGTAGCCTTAAGCTACTCGTGTCAAAGTGTCCAAGAGAGTGCAATGGCTTTGAGGAATCATCCAGCAATGTCTCACGGTCCCCTGCTACCTTCCTCATTAAACCTTGAACAAAGCTGCAGGGTGTGTTAGTGCACTCCAGCTAGGCTTTCCCAGGGGGAGAAGGGAAAAGCTGGAGTCAAAGACAGTGCAAAGGGCTGGATTCAGTGCTAAGACTTGAAAATGGCAATAAAAGGAAAAAGCAGCGGTTGGAGGAGAAACAGTACAGGCCCCTTTTTGTCACCAAGTAACACACAAAATTTGGCATAGAATGCTGCTGAGATAGTAAAGTAGTACTTGTAGTAAAGAGCAAGCAACAACAGCTTTCCCCTCCAACTTTCTCTAAAGGTTGAGCACTTCAGTGGCAGGGATAGTTGCCCAGCCAGCTCAGTGCATCAGAAACAGCCACTAGGGTAGCAGGCCAGCTGGAAAGCAGGAAATGCCTGAGGCAAGCTTTGGAGCCCTCCCAGCACTGGTGTCACAGACAGTTCCCCTAGGTTCCCAAGCCTGATCATGAGCATACTGAGAACTAAATGGCAAGGGAGCATGATAGCAGGTTTTGTCCTCATCACCTTATGACTGGGACTTTAGTATTCCCATAAAGGGCAGGAAGAGTGGGGAAAAGCATGGAAATGAACCCCTGGTGATGTCTCCTTTACCTCCTGATGTGGCTGAGCAAAACCCAAGTATGTCCTAAATAACACTTTAGAGGACACTTTTCTCAGAAGCAAAGCTGAGCTAAAATGGGAGGCAGGATGAACTCTTGGCAGGGAGACAAGTAATTTCAGTTTTTGCACCAAGGACAAAGCTGTCCCTGTCTGAAATTAGGCCTAAAGACCTGCTGAAAAACCTTTTTGAACATCTGCTACTCCTTACGGTGTAAAATGTTTGAATTTGAGGGCTCTTTTGGGACTGGGGTGAGTGTGGACATGACACACGGGGGAAGAGAGCGCACACAGGGAGAATCTACTGGTGAGAGACAACTTGGCCCGGCATCAATAAAACCATGTGATCTGTATCATAGGCAGGCCATAAAAATACCTGAATCATCCATCATCCTTTAGATATATCTATTTATCAATTATTTTCTCCAACTTCTTTCACTTTATTATTGCATTGGTTGAAAGAAGTGAAAGAGGCAGGCCAATATGCAGATGCTCTTTGTGGTTCTCCAGCCTGCACTTAATTAATTATGAGTTGCTTTAAAAATAATTTAGGACAGTGCTTCCACAGCACATTGCTGAAGTCTGACACAGTTCATGCTTTCGCTTCCCAGAACATGTGCAAAGCTCTCACCTCTGCCCAGCTGTTACCAAAAATCCCACAACCCAGTCTCTGTGCTGAGAGGAGGAACTCAGACATGAGAGGTTGCTTTTTCTCGCTGCCCACCCCTCCCCTTTCAAGCAATCCTTTGCTCTGTCACCTACTTCTGTTTAAAACCGCTTCAAACAGAGATGTTGTTAGTTAATAAGTCACGTGAGGAAACCGTGCCAGCTCCTGCAATGGGCACACAGCTGGGGCTCGCTCTCGGAGTCACACCATTACTCACGGCGCTGACAGCTTCAGATGCTGAACTTCTCACGTAAGGAAACAAAGTTACCAATTTATTATTTTAATAAAATAATTGCTTTAACGCAGTATTTAAAATAATTTTTAACATCTGATCAATAAGATACAGTACACAAATATGGAAAATGCTGCACTTTACATAAAAAGTAAAGCTAAGCATTTAATTATACAAAACAATTTTGCCTGATGCCATCGATATCTTGCAAATTAGTCAAAGTACTGCTTTTCTTATATATATATATATGCTATATATACATAGAGAAATAATTTACAGCATTCGTTTACTAGATTTGTTTACTACTGTTCCAACAAAAACCAACATAACCGATTCACAACTTAGTGAGTTTGGTAACCATCTGCAGTGGTTCTGACAGTGGAGGGTGTGTGAATAGTTGCTTCAAGTTTTGAAGCAGCATGCCAAGTAACCATGGGAAGCTTGTTCTTTCAAAGAAAAAAAATTCAGCAGGAAGCCATTCAATACTTGGTTAGAGCACGGTGCTAATAATGTTCCGTGTTTGATCCCTGTGCAGGCCGTTCACTTAAGAGCTGGACTTGATGATCCTTGGGGGGTCCCTTCCAACTCAGGATATTCTGTGAATGCAGTCAGTGCCTTTCCCACCAGTCCTGGGGAACAGCCATGCTATACAGCGCTGTGTCACGGAAGGCAACATGTTTGGAGGCTGGGGAGAAGGGTGACCCAGAGGGTTTTCCTTCCACCACAAAGCAGTCTTTACCAGCAAGTAGACAATCTTTGAATCTGTCCTAACAGTCTTTGTAATCCGGAGTCCTTGTCCTCCCTGAATGGAAACAAAGCAACTGTCTAAATACTTTCTATCTGAGAAGTTTCCCTGTTACACCACATTAATGTATTAAATCAGTATTCTAAAGCAGTGAATCCTGTGCTTTGCAAACACTGCTCCTCTCCAAGGAGAGTCTTCAGCTCCAGAGTTTCAATGCATCTCAACTTTTCCCTTTTTCGTAGACAGAACAGGTTGTTTCTGTTAATATCTTTCCACATTTGTGCTCAAGTCCAATGCTATTTTTTGTATCCACAGAAAGATAAACTGTTTCTTCTGTTTACCCTTCCTTTTTAGGATCTTTCACTCCTTGTATTTTTAGTAACTCCAAATTTTCCATGAACATCCAAGTATGCCCTAACTACACTGTGTGATGTACTTCAACCACAAGAACGACTGATTTGTCCTCCTTCAGCGGAAAGGCTGAGGGCAATTGAGGCAAAGTGTGGGGTAGAAAGGACCCTTCATTCGTTTTGCTTGCTACTTTGATTTCCACAAGTGAGCATCCAGTAGTAATTCTAAACCCAGAAAATCTAAGAAGTTGTTGAGTCAGACAGGCAATACATTAGCATGTTTACTGACTGCTGGCTCATGATTAAATACAGTTGCCATGCTATGCTGTGCCATTACAGTAGTATTCGTTTCCCTAAATAAGGTTGAATTGGAAGGTGGCACTACACATAGAACAGATGTTGCAGACTCTGGAGTACTGAAGCAAGTGACATTCATAAACTAGGGACACTTATCAAGCCCTCGGAGCTTGTAAGACAGTTAAATGCAAGCAGGTAGGTGCTTATGTGTGCAGCTCGGTGTTTTCACTGGTTTACAGACTGATTTAAGCCAAATATTATTAAAAACCTTACAGGTGCTAAGTTAGGTATTTAATAAAAATGTTTATCTGTAAACAAGAGTTATCCTTACAACGGATCATTTTCCAGAAACTGGAATTTCAAGACAGTGCAACAATGCTTCAGTGTTTTCTTTGGCAGTAGACAGCAAGGTGAAATGCAAGATTCAAATCACTTCAGAAGAGCACGGTACAAGTGTAGAGAATGCTTCAACTCCCTCTCTTGTTCCATGCAGAATATCAAGTCCCTGAGACAGACACGGGTTACTCTTGGACAGAGCATCTGCTTCGTAAGGCTAAAACCTGATGATCCAGAAGCAATTCCATTGCCATTCAAACCCTAAATGAGGGAGAGAGAAAGAAAAAAAACATCAGAAACATTATCATTTCATGTAAACACAAGTTTTAACTAAACTGGTTGGATTATACTGCTTCCTTGTATAAAACTACCTCACTGATGTTCAGCTTTCCATGTTGAAAACCAGCAATCCAAAAATCCTTGCACACTAGATACTGCAAAAGACAAACCAAGCACTCACCAGCTGATGATTTGTTTCAGTCAAAGCAACCACAAAGTTCTTTCTTTCTTTAAAATTATATTAATATGGTAAGATAAATAAGTACCATTTCACTGTAGTCTGCCAAACAGATTTGCACTGAGAAAGGACAAGCCATCTATGGAGAAGGTACGAGCACAGTACCTGTGCAGAGCCCCAGGTTGTGCACAGCTCCTACTACCGCTTGCTCCAGAGGTTTCCATCTTGTCATGAAGAAAACCATCACTGTGAGTGTGCCCTAACTTTGGAATACGGCCAGGAGAGACTGTCATCCCAGCCATCATCTGTGCTCCATCCTTTAAGGGAGGAACAAATACTCAGTGAAAGCATCCAGATATTCAGAACACTGTATCTGAGCCTATCCATCTCAGTCAGCTGCCTTGCTTGGTTATGAAAATACAATTGGTAGGAAATGATGATGTTCAGTAGTTTTACATTCAAGCTACTGGAACGAGCAACCCCCATGCTTTCCAAAATGCCCCAAGATTTATTGTTAGGGGTGGGGAAGAGGAAGATTACCATGAGCTGCACAATAGACTGGCTACTTATCTTGGAGCCAATCTGTGCTGCACAGCCAGTCTCTTATCACTACTGGAGGGTTCTTGGTAATGAATGTAATTTGTACAAATACGAGTGCTCAGTCTCTGTAACTTCAGCAAGGCAATGCCTGCCAGCATCAACACCACTTGGAGATGGTGTTGCTTGGATGCAGTGTTAACTATATCAATTCTTACCCTAACACTCTCTGCAAGACTTCAGCAAAATGACTTTGCCCACTTTGCTTAGAGAAATCTGTTTAAACCCCCCCATTTATTAGAAATTAATACCAGTGCTGGACTACGTATAGCAGTGAATGCTACTATTGTTAGGGTGGAAGCATTGAAAGTTATTAAAAATATAAAGAGATTCACCAGAGCACATGCTAGCCTCAGAAAACCCAGGGCACATTGCAGAAATGGAAGCTGTATTTTTTACAAGCAGCACGCAGGGTATTCAGCACCATTTCATTTGCTTTACAGTCAATACTATTAAACACTATGAAATGCCATCATTTGAAACTTTCAGTTTGTTAAATGGCTTGGAACAAATGCGTGTGTGGGGAAGACTGCTGGCCACATCGCACAGAGGGCACTGCTGTCCTGGTAAGACACAAAAGGGTCACAGTTCAAGTTTGTCATATGACAACCCTGAAGGATCCAGGGAAAAGATAGCTCTGCAATGCAGCTGCCAGCACGGGTTGAAAAGGAGGTCAGTCCAACAGGATGCAGCAGAAGGCCCGAGGCAATGTTATAAATGAAACAAACCCCAAGGGTTTTCAATAACCCAACAGCAATGTCCTTTATAATTCAAAGAACTTTATTGAGGTGAAAGTATTTTCTCTCTAAGTAAGTCATTAGACTAGAAGTCTTACCTCTAAAAAGACACCAAACAAAGCCACCTCAACCCTGTTCACTCTTACAAAAAGGAGACAAAATGGCACAAATCCCCCAGCCTGCTTTAGAAGCTGTTGAAGCTGCAAGATGCTACAACAGGGCAGAAGCACCAAGCTGCCTGTGTTTGAGACAGAGTTATGGATTTGTTTATTCCTAAATTCTTACCCATCATGCCCAGTGCAGAGACATAAAGCAATATTATGCTGTAATACCACATCCAAAGCCACAACTTGTCCTGGGCCCTTGTTTGCTAAGTTTCCCACAGCATCACCCTGCCTTATCAAAGCTACAGAGTACAGCATTTCAGGGGCCAGGAGCTCTTCAACAACCAACAGCTGCTACCACAAGTTAAAAGAAAGGGTCCTTCTCTCGAAGTACACGATGGTTTAAAATTAAAGAAGCCAAGAGACAGCCTAAGCCATTGCAGTCCAGATAGGGACCATGTTGGGGAACCTACTTTTAAGTAAATTTATACAGTGCTGAGCACTGTCTCCTTTTAGCTACTGTTTTCCACAGTTGTATTGAAACACTGGTTTTTCATGGTTTTGTTTTAGAATTTGGACCAAATAGTGGTCCAGGATCTGCACATCTCAAAGAACCATCACAGGCACCTCTGGTAATGTCCAAGACTTTACTTAAGAAATGCCCAACTCTGAGCTCTCAAGTTGACACAAGGACACTTTAGGGGAGGATCCTCTGCTGCTCCACTTCAGCAAATTCCTATTGGGCAGGAGGTCGATCTTGTCTGGCCCTAGGCAACAGTCAATAATCCTCTCCTTTAGATCTCACATACCCCTTCCTCAAAAGCACAAAGCTTTTGACACCTGAAAAACACCAGCCCACTACTTGCTCCCAGACACCTCTATTATCTTCCTCCCATTCAGGCAGCGACCACTTGTGTCTTGCTGTTTTGGGAGATTCTTCCCTGCTAGTCTTCAGCAAACCCCAAGACAGCTTTGTCTGTTTTAAGGGGAAGTGAAAAGTTCTGCTTTTCAGCCAGGTCACAGACAAGTACAAAGATAAGCAAATAGAAAATGCATCCCTGTAGAATCAATTCTAGCAAAGGGTACTGCAACCAGCCTGCACCCCCCTTCTGCAGCATCTAATTATTAGTGCTCTAACCAGCAGCTTCTTTTTTTTCTCTCTCTTTTTTTTTTCGTTACCCTGAAGCTCCTGCCCTTCACTGAACCCTCACCACCCTGCCTTCATTCCTTCCAAAAGGGAAATGAGACATGCAGCCCAAGAGGGCCGACTACCAGTGCAGATTCTACCAGTCAGCCTGGGTATCACAGCTGACAGACCCTATTTGTAAGCCAGGTAAGGCACTGCAGCAGTGTAACTCTGTAAACCACCCTTCCTAGTACTGAGACCACCAGGTAGTTTAAAATCAGCCCCAGAAGGTCACAACAGCAGCATTCCTGCTTTTGAACTATCCTCAGAATCAAGCCCAATCAGCAACTTTTCCACAGCAGCACAGTGTCACCCTTAGAGCCTTTTATGCACACCTGACAGAGATCAATTACACTCACTGATCTTGGCAGCAGAACACATTGTGTAGTCCCAAGCCGGTGAGCAGCCAGTTTTGTTCAGAGGTTGCTCTGGAAACCTGTTTTAAGATCTCTAGAGCTCTCTCCAGTGGCTGGATGGAGAATTAAATACCTACTCTCTAAAAAGGCAAGGGTGAAGTTAATACAGAGACACCATTAACACCTCGCTTCTAGTCTGCAAGGTATCTGGAGCATGGCATCTGCAAGTTTGGATCATGGATACTGACAAGGATTTCAAAACAGCTCAGAGCTATTCTACAGGCTCTGACACAAAGCTCAGAGAGGTCTGCAGACACCTTCCTCCCCACCAAGTTCTGGTCAGGTTCAGTGAGCTGTTTCTCGTGGCTCCCTTCCCAAATTCAATGACTTCACACCAGCAAAAATTCAAAATTTTAAACTCTTGGGAAGGAGGCACTTTAAGGGAGAAAAGTGTTCAGTCAAATGTTAAAAGTCAAGCCAAGAGTTCTCATTTCAATTTTTGGTTTAGCATAAACATATCACAGTCCCAGAGCCAAGATCCCAAGAGAGCGAACTGTTACTGCAGCTCTGCCGCGCATTATAAAAATACCACCAGCAGAAGGAAGCAAAGTCATGAGACACTTTTGAATGACATCTCCAAACACTGAAAAATGACAGCTGTGTGCAGCAGAGACGTTGTTGTAAGGCAGTAAGAGCACCTAGTGAATTGAAGCAAAAGCATCCAGGTTCAACCCCCGTCTCCGTCATGTGTGTCACACTGAAGTCAGTAATACCTAGTGTACGCTGTACTTGGTTTCCCAGATGTAAAACAAAACACATTCCTGTCTCATAGGAGAAAACAACGGTTAAAAAACCATTAACACATTATTTTCAAGCACTTACTGAGTCTCCCCCAGCAGCCAGGGGGAAAGGAACAGACCCTGTCAAAATGGTGACATTTCTGCTCGTACAAACAAGTGCCTAACGTAGGCCAGAGAAAACAAATGAAAGAAGTTGATAGTAGTTTGGTGACAAGCCAGCCTACTGATGCTGCCTATTCTAACAAATCTCAGTCTGACAGAAATACTCTCACATTTACAACACTAAAATATTACATGACTCAATGTATGTTTCTGTTTTAAAAATTAAGTTCGTTGTGTTAGGTTGAGGTCTGGGGATTTTTTTTGATTTTTTAACCTTATAGACCATTAGGGTAGCTCAAGCCAATGGCTGAAAGACTCAGATCTCTATATCCAGGCTGCTTCTTGTGCAGCTGAAAACAAACGTGTATTTATGATGTTATCTGCAGCCTGCAAAAAAGCCTCGCGAAGCTGTCAGATCTATATAATAGAAAACTCCATTCAACTACACATTTTTCTTCAGATTTCATTGCAACATTCCTACAAGTCCTTTCAAATGTAGGCAACAACATGTTTTACATATTGAAACAAATTACTGCGAATGCAATGTCAGTTTATTCACTATTATGCCCAAGACTCATGTACGCATGTCACTTCGTATGGGTACATCAGATGCTTAATCTGTACCTGGAGGTAATGAATACTATACAAATATGTCATGTTACTTAATAGACAATTATTAAGCTGAAATTTTCTGGCTCTTTGCCACAGTATTTTAAGCAATATATTGTCAACTAAATTATAAATCTCTTGACCCTTCACATATCGTCAACATTTGTGCGTTACCAATATGTTCAGCCTAAAGCTACAATGCAATTAGTCATTTAAATTGCAGATATCTTTCACATATAAGAAGAATTAAGTTCATCTCTAGCACAGAGAAGGCACAATACGGGCCAATGAACTGTATTTCTGAAGTGTGTGAATGGCAGTTGAGAATATTTTTGCCTATTTACATGGGGAAAAAATTCAGATCAAGTGTATGGCCTAGACTGACAGGAGCCAGGAAATACAGCACAGAAACTGAAACTCTCTAGCTGACAAAGCTGTGCTTAGTTAGGTCTTGAAACAGATAACTAAGATGCTGAAGACATTTTATAATTGCAGTAACTTTTAGCTCCCTTCTTCCCCCAAGGTATGACCATGTCATCGGCACTTCAGTTGTCCAAGAGCTTAAATAAGAACCAGAAATTGAAATCAAGAGTATGCATATATTAAGCATATGCAAAGTAGAGAAAACCTCACCCTCCAGTATCACTTTAGACCTGTGGGCTCGGGGAAGGAGTGACAGAGACAGAAAGAGACACAGAGAAAGTGAGGGAAACCACTGAAGTGTAGGAACAGATTTTGTAGCCTGGTTATGAACACCTACGTATATAGAAGTAGTCCAATCTGAAGTGATTGCTTTTAAGTTAATTTTATGCAGCTTCTAAGAAAATACTTTAGCAGACTATCATGTACCAATGCCAAAGACCAGGCAGCGGCCTCACTGCACAGGGAGCAGCAAACCAATCATTTGCTACAGAGCCAATTCATGCCTTTAAACTCACACATAGACGCAGTCGTGCCCTTAACACCAATACTGAAGCTGATGAATTATGCTAGTGTGTTTCCTCATCAGAAGAGTTTATGGCCAAAAAGGTGGCAGTAGCTTCTACAGTTACCATTTATAACAGCATAAACTTATATATTCCTTAACTACACACAACCCTTCTGGAAATGCAGAAAAAAAGGAAAAAAAAAGACATTTGATTGTCATACACCAGAAAAAACAAATCATGTCTTTTCCCCAGTCACTTGGAACAGTTGGGTTTACTTCCATTCTGCAGAAAGGACTTGTTGCTCTAAGGCTCAATTCTTCCTTGGTCAACCTAGAGAACATTTCCAAAGCTTAAATATGCACCATGTATGGAATATGTTTAACCAACATGCATACCAGCATCCCAAAGCTGTAAAGCAAGAAGGGTAAGTTTAAGTTCTGCTAACAATGATCAGATGTGGCAGACACAAGAGAAGATGACAAGCTCATTTCCTCCACCCACAGTCAATAGTAAAAATGGAACAATGACCACTGTGGTAAACGAGGCATTTCTCCCAGTTTTGCTTGCCAAACTTCTTTGCAGAAGGAGAATGCAAGCTTATGTGTGGACTGCTGTATTAGATGTGATACTTCCAGGGTTGTACACATCATTTTAAGTATGTTGGCCAGGGCTAGGAGTTTGACAGAAAGGAAGTACTTGAATGGCTCTGCTTTGACCACAGCTGCATGATTTACTTATGTAGCAACTACTTGCAGTAGCTTAAGTTCCCCACAGCAAAGCCAGACTACATGTGACAAGGCAAGACCCACACTTACTAACAGATCAGCCAGTCTTGGCAGGAGACAGAACAGACACAAGCAGTGTCTGGAAGGAGGAATTTCCTTTGCCATTGGATCTGGCAAAAAGAGAGAAAAGACACGAGATGTACACTCCTCAGTCAGCCAGTGGAACCAACCTGGAATGAAGCAAGTGGATAACACAGCAGCAACAGCACTTTGGGGCAGGAGAGACTGCATCACTTCCAAGTACTTAATGTGTTATCATGGAGCCAGAAAATTAATGCAAAGCAAGTAGTCTACCCCCAAAAATTACACAGAAGTACAAGCATCCAACGAAGTTTTCCTGTACAAAGTAGAAGTAGGGCCCAACGACAGTATTCTGACAACAACCTTAAGTGAAACAGCCAGTCTTCTGAGTCTACTTTCAGAAACATCTTCAGACTTTTTTCCACCCTGTTGCATGATTCTGCACAAATACACAGCTCTCAGTTCAGGGCCAAAGATGATCTTGCACCCAAGACACCTCTGAATAGAAGGGAATAAAGTTTGAGGACTCGGAACTGTAGTCTTCAAATTTCTAAGTTTCCAGTTATAGTGGGAATGAGACAAAGCTGTTTCCAAAATGGCTTTGTCAACAGAAAAGCAGTAAAACGTAACAAAAAATAAAAAAAATCCTTGACTATTTATCAGCATTGAAAACATTATGGGGCATGTTACCAACCAATAAAAGCTAAGAAGCAGAACAAAGAATTGGGAAAATGAGTCTGTGGTTTCAAGTTTACTTTTTTCTTATTTGTTTTAGAAGTGTCCTCCCTTCCCAAGATGACTCAGTTTTTAATTCTTCCTACCCTTTAATTCATTACTGTTTACCACATGCCCTCAAACTAGGGGAGGAGGAGAGGTGGGTAACAAATACACAAACCCCAAGACACATAAAAATCAAATCCAAAGGCCTCTCCCCCTCATTGTATCCAAAAGTGTCCAGAGGGGTAAGAATGAGAGAGATGAAGATATTGCCACCTCTGGATTGCAAGTAGCACCAATTAACACATTTTCACAATAGAGGGATTTTCTTACCAGGGCTTTCTCAAATTACTCTTTCTGAACAATACCATTCAAAAGTTAAGTTGCAGTGAAGAGAACATGCAAAATGACCCAAACTACTAGTGTTTCTAACAAGAAAAGAAAAAGAATTCCCATTATACTGATGCCTTTTCTTTCTTTTTTTTTTCCAATTAGGCCTAGAGCATTAGCCTTATTTTTTCATTCCATGATCATCATGGATTTGTCCCTACTGCTATTTCAGCTTTAGAGACACACAAGCAATCATGGCAAGATAGAGTTTATTCTTTTTATATTTCTTTTAGGTCCAAATTAGTTGACAGGCACTCCCCCGAACAAGAGCCTCTTTCTGTACTTGTTACACTATGAGGTGATGAGGCTGCTGGCAAAAAGGCTTCTATCTGGAAAGCACATGATTGTGTCACCACACGTTCTAGTTACCACAGTAAAATGACCCATAATAGGTCTCCTGGAAAGACCATGTGAAGAAAGCCCAATTTCAGAGATCAAAATAAGATCAATGTGCAGGAATCACGTGCTCAACTATTCTGGGAAAAAGACTTTCCAGAAGAGGTGCTAAGCCAGGTGCCGGAGTGTGGAGAAACAGAAAACCTTGAGCTGAAGAATCATCCCAGTTAAACCCAGATACTTGTTTGTGGGTAAGTTAGCATACCATGCTCCCTAAAATGCTGGTTTTAGCCCTTCCCAGTTACTGCAACAGTAGGCAGCAGATCTAACAAACCCAGTCTGCTGAACTGAATTTTCCCAGTATCCACTACATTTTGGTACTGAATAAAGAAAGGCAAATATGCGACAAATTTGCTTACAGAGTTTCACTTTTTTAATACATATTGTAACTGATTATTTCTTCCCCGTCTGCCCAAATACCTAAGGGCTTCAGTTTGTGTCAATAATTGCTTAACACAATTCCTTTCCTTTAATTATTGCAGGAGGCAACCATAAAAAGAAGCTGTACAGAGCTGACATGGCCGTAAGAGACACAAACATCGTACAAAGAACATTATCCAAAGAAAGTTGAAGTCTTAGTTAAAAATCTTAATCCAGTTAGCATCAGTGATTTCACACAATAACATTAAATATCATTCATATTCAGGAATAACTTCTTCCATCATACCTGTTTACCAAGTTATTAGGCTTTAAAGAAAATAGTAATAAAAAAAGTCACAGGAGTATTATGCCCAGATTTACTCCTTGCCATTGCACAGTCTAGAAGTTCTGACATTTAAGATTATTTGAGAGTAAAGCTGTCTGTATTTTGTCTGTATTTGCAACTTGAAATGAGAAAGCACATCCTGCCTGTTTAAATTATTCTCAGACAGGTTGCCCAAAAAGATGATTTTAAAGATGCCCAAATGTGTATCAGCCTAAGGCCATATTGTACTTGCTTTCAGTTTCAAAGACCTCCTTTCATCTCTGAAGAAAGGAATGTTGTTTACTGCTCAGGATGTTTTGCCATGTTATCATGAATGTATTACAAATGTTCTGCTTCTTGAACTAGAGAGTGTTTGTCAAAACCATTCTTTATTCTACATGAGAAGTCTTAAGCCTTTTATAAATCCTGCTCAGATATATTGGGACACTTAAAACATTTAAATCTAAACATCCTTCTCAAGGATTGCTATCCTGCATAATTTCACAAAATAGAAAAAAAAAAGTTCTGCAGACAAATGCTTTCCGGTAGCACAAAGCCTAAGTACTAGGAATTGGAATGCGAGCTTGCATGCAAGAAACAAAAATAGCTTCACTGTCAGAATTAGTTTCACCTACTGCCCTTACAATTCAGTCTAGTATGGCAACCTATGCTTAAAATACAGCAGGTAAATTTGTGACAATGAAATGCTATCAAGGTTTATGGCCAGTATCAGGCCTGTCATGTCCACCTTCTTTTAAAGTGGCAATGTAAATAAGCTTTCAACAGCAACACTGTTATCTGTCTTGCTTTGGCATAATCTCATGAAGCTTTTAATAAAGCAGACATGCCACAGATGATGAGAAATAACTGAAAAGTACTGAACAGGCAGACTTGTTAATATTCAGAAACAAATCCGGCAATAATTACAGAAAACCACTATGAAGAACAGGAATAGTTACTCGATAGAAGCTTGGGGGAAGATGAGAAGAGGATGAGGAAAACTGTTCTTGTGCTAGACTGATTTTTTCAAGTTTTTCCAGTGGTATTATAAAAAAAAAATAACCATACATTTAGCTTCATGTGAAAGTCCATTAGAAAACTTCAAAGAAGAGAAGAAAAGCTGCTCAAAAGCTGTGAACGCTGCTTTCTGCAGCTTGTTCAGAGATAGATTGCTTCCCTTCACTTCTGGTTAACAGGGAGTATTCAAAGACCTAATTCTGTATCCACGTCAAGGAAAAAATAAAAGGTTCACTGAAACAAAGTCTATATCACTTGCTTAGCAAGGCCTCTTGTCACAGTCCAGATGAAGAAACAAACTACAGGACAGATGCCACCACTGTCTCAGTTACACTGCAAATAACTGAGGACAACGTCCTCCCAGACTCCACTATGCAAAAATGAGAGTGTTTTCAATCCTACCATCTATTTAAGCTTCCCAGACAACAAGAATGAAAAATACTTGAAGTTCATCAGAAAGGACAACTTTACCACCACTGCTGCCACACAGAAGTTTCTTTGCAGGCTCCTGCTCATTGCGATTATGTCAGGCCAACCAGCCTTTCACTTGAGCAATATCGAGGCTTCATGATAAAGAGGGGCAAAACTGGAGGTAACACCAATTTCTCCCATCTCCAGCAAAGATGACGACCTCTAACAGAAGTAGGCTGTCAGTCTCCCCAGAACGGATGTCTGCAGCCACAAAAGCTTCCCAGGTACCAGAAACAGCTACTCTCCAGCACATTAAGAGATCTGCTCAGAAAACATTTGTTAAGAGCACTTTGAATATTCAACATGAGCCAGAGAAGATGATCTGACTCATTGCAGGAAGTAAATGCAATAGGTCTAGCTTTACTGATTTACTTACTGCTTTTTGGGAGAACCTAGCCAAGGTGAACTCACAGATATTTGAGAAGAGTCCCTATGCATCGTGCACGGATGAATGTCCACAGTCAAATGTCAAATCAAGATCCATTTCAAAAGCCATCCAAACCAGACCGTGAGTGCAACTGAGGGGCCATGACAACTACCCTCTGTGGAAGGCCAGCACAGCTTGGTTACCTTTCACTGCAGATGGGAATTTCTCTGAGTCATCATTTCATTCAGTCCTTTACACACAGCGCTCTTATGCAGAGTCTTTCCTTTAACACACCCATCAAATTTACCAGAAACAATCCTTTCAAGCAGCTAACACACAAACTAGGCTTCTTATAGAATGCAACAAATCATTTTGTGTGAGAGAATTCTCACTTCTTCCTACAGGAAGAGATAAATGTAATTCAGTATGAAGATAAAACACCATGCAAGTCATTGCAAGCCACGTCTGTACCTCGAGCCCAGATCCAACGTTTGATGAATCCAATGGTCTTTTCTTCCTTGGTCCAATGGCTGCCAAAGCTGTGAGGTTGGCTTCTCTTTGTTGCATCTGTGCTAATTCCAGCTGTTGCCTCTAATTTAAAAAGAAAACACCAACAATTAATAATGATATACATTACCTTAAAGGACTTGTTCTCTTTACAGCAGACAGCTCTGTAGTTCCTACTGAAACAACGGGTTTCACAGCATCTTTCCCTGACTTTCTAGACACTTTCACAAATTCCAGTACTCAGTCATGCTCGGAGCCCTGTGGACAGCACTGTGTAAGAAACACCTTTTATAGAGACCACATTGTGGTATCAACGCAGCCTTAACAGGAGTCTTGCAGCTGGTTCCTTACTTCATAAACTTTGTTATTTCTGATTAACAGAAAATCTTCATCTAGTTTATGAAGCTGGATTAGTATTAAAAATTGAAGTTACCAGGTTCTGTGACCTGGGCATGTTCTTAATTCAAATTCTCAATTCCTTATTGCACAAGCAAGATACCAAACTTCCTTGTACTGTATCACCTGAACTCAGCACTCAATATTGCCACTGTGAAGTATTGTACTACCCAACTTAACAGGATGCTCCCAGTTGTCTGCTTGTCCTTCTTTTCCCAGTACATATTTGGATGTTCAGGAAGCATCTGAAGCAAGGCAGAGATACACCGCATGTTTATTTTCACTCACCTCCAAAACTGCTGAACACTAAGAAATCATTAGAAACAACCTTCACCTGGGTTAGGTAAACTTGGGATGGGATAGAAACCCACAGTAAAGAGGATTAAAATAAAATAAAAATGATGTAGTTTTATTCTTGTATTTTGAGATACCTACTGTTCAACGACAATAGATGCGAGCTGCTCTGGAGCTCAGCCCAGTCAAGTCTGCTAATAAATTTATGATCTTAGATCAGCCACCTTGCTAATACAACCACAATGCTTCCAGATCCACCAGCTGTCCAGCTTGGAGCATGGGTGGAGAAGGAAGGTTTTCCAAACATAAACCTCTGGTTTGATGATTTGACCTGCAACTAGTATAGATCCTTAGCCCATGCTTTCCCTATTCCCAGGACTTAGAAGATGGTTCAGACGGGGATTCTCTGCATGGATGTGTGTGCATGTTTAAAAAAATTAAAGTACAACTATACTGTGGGTAGGAAAGCATCCAGATCTCCTCCTCTCCCCCATCATAAACCAAATGAATTACTTGGACTTCCTCACGCAGTCAATACAGGTATCTTGCTTACCAAGCTTGCAGCACTCTACGAGTTTGCTTGCTTTTCAACTCTCAGAGATCCCACTTGGAGAGAAGAGCAGCTCATAACAACTGAGTTTGCAGCACCCATATGGTATAAGTCCCCCACTTGCTACCACTTAAATAAAGATGAATCCACAACAAAGAAATACTCTGGGGTTCAGGGGGAGTGTTTTGGGGAAGAGAGCTTTAGGCTGGGTGGTTTCTGGCTGGGTGTTGTTACAAGCCTTATTTTACTTCATATAGACAGACTTCAGTGATGATGGCAGCTTCACATCAGGTACTGCAGCAACTAGGCTATTTAAATAAAAACAGTATTTCAGGGCAAGATTCCTAAAGACTATGTTCCCTGAAAGACTCAAACTATTCACATGCTGAAGTTTTTTCAGAAGAAATCAGGGAAACTAAGTTTTTAACAAATATGTGGAGAATAGAGCTTTTGGGGGCTTTGCTGGGTTTTGTTTTTCTTTTTTTTTTTAAGATGAGACAAATGTTTCAGTTTGGAAAACAATACTATTTGCAAGTCAGCTTTGATCACCCCATGTAGGCTTTTATTGTAGAAACACAGTAGTACTTCCTCAATGCTAGATACTATCATTCACTTACTACACACACTATTCTTGCTTTTGTGTGCAGTGTAAACACTTAAAACCTTATTTATCAAAATTCACTCAATTCACTTAGCTTGGTTTTTTTCCAAGTATACAATATTGCTTTCAAGAATACTTTACAGACTAGAAACTTTCAAACTACAAGTATTTTGCAATTGTCTGAGGTTAACTCCAGCCAGCCTACTTGCATAAAATGTTTAAGATACATTTTCAAGACTGAGATTAAAGGAAAGTGTATCTTTATATTCAGGGGCACACTGCAGCCAGTCGGAGATGGGGGAAAGTGAAACTTAATCAAAAAAATAACTTGAAACTTGACAAACGATGAAAGATTGAGGCTTAGACACTACTTAAGCAGGAGCAATGAAATGCTTAGAATAAGCATTAAATCTCAGCAATAAAATGCTGAGATTTTTGGTAGAGGCAGGTGCTGACTTCCAGCGTCAGCTGCCCAGGCCTCCAACACCGGGAGCCACCCCTCCTTACAGGCAGCCACGGAGCATCCCTGCAGAAGTAAAGCACTCCTTCCTGCCAGCACTGTAGTTCAGTCATCATGATGGTCACACGTACACCACAGGCTTCTTGCCATGAAAAGGGGCATTTCAACATGCCAGGCACACAGCACCCCTCTGGGGAAAAGATTAAATTCCTGAAGGCTCCAGTGAAAAAGAAAACCAGAAGGGGAAAGATGATTTGCTTTAATTTAAGAACCATTACACTTAAAGTAAAAGGACTTTTCAAACCATTGAACTTAAGACAAAGCAAAACAAAACAAAAAAAGCGCCTTTATTAGTCTAGCCTTGTGCTTCCATCTCTGGGAATCACTAGAAAACATAACTCCCTTCTCTCTCAGCGAATAACACCCTACAAAACACACACCAAACAGCTTTACTGCAGTTAGACTTGTCAAAAACATGTGGCTGCTGAACACCTCTGGCTTGAAGCAGCGTTGAAATAAGCCCCTCTCTCCTTTTTACAGCTGCTGTTGATGGGCAGCCATGGTCAAGTGTGAGGACAAGAGACAGAGCTACGGATTAAATACCAAAAGGGTTTGGGGTTGGCATCAGCATGGGGTGGAGGGGACTGGGCGGGCTGAGGCTCTCAGGGTGGAGCACCAGGATGCTGCTCTGGCTGAGGACTGGGCAGTGCCTTGGCACCATCACCATTTACCCCATGGAATTCAAGTGGACAAAGCATGCTGCTGGCACAGACGCCCTGCAGGAGGGAGCACTGCTGCTGGAGGGTGGTCCTGGCAGAGAACCTACCAATAACAAAGGAGAGGATGACACCTGGGGCACTGTATGAAAAAAATGTGCTTTCTAGAAGCAGAATTGATGCATCTTTGACCAGGCAGTTCCCAAGACAATGCTGGAATCACACGTCATTACTAACATCTGCTCTCTCAAATACATTTTCCACCTCCTAGCTAGTCAAAGGATTTTTCAAATCATACAGAATCTCATCAGGGGTTTGGAGCAAAAGAAAAAAAATCATAGTTTTGTTGCATTCTACACATCTCAGGGATTTTTCTGAGAACATAATTAAGACAAATGAATTTGAACACTCAATTTCTATAATGGACTCAACAGATCCCCATTAAGCGATATGGGCAGGCATCCAAATTACCCTGCTGAAGCCAACAAAATCATCTTTTCATCAAGTTTTGTTCCATTAAAAATTGCAGATTAAATGTCTAAACATTGTGTGAGCAGTTAAAAGCACAGGATAAGGAGAAGACAGGAAGATAATGTCAAGGGATACCCGAGGATACTGGCTAGCTAACTACTGCCAGATTTTCCTACACAAGATTAGGAAAAAGCTAGAGGTGACTATGTGGAGTCAAAACTTTCTTTAAGCTAATTTTGTAGCAGATAAGTTAGGGAAATCACTGCTGCAAGGGACAGTAAAAGTAGTATATACACTTTATTAAAATACAACATAGAGAAGCTGCATAGTTTCCCTTCCAGAGGTCAGTTTTATTAACACTGATATCTGAGTACAATAGGATACAAAGAGAAACTGTCACAGCCACGTGAAATTGTACCATCAAACCGATCTTGACAACAGATGAAGCTTTTTCCTTGAAGACAGAAGTATGTGATGGCAATTCCAGAGGAGCAGGGGGAAGCTGCACCATACATCAGACCCCCAAACTAGCAGGCTGCCCCTCAACCTGACCTACTTCATCTGCTGAAAGATGCTGCTGTTCCATCACAAGACAAGAACCCAACACATGCTCTATTCAAAATTCGTTCCCCAAGAAGGGCATTAAGAGGGGATGGGTTCCAGGCAAGTGGCAAATGAATGTTCATGCTTCTTCCCCCCTGCTTTCCCATTTTCACATATGCTAAGAATTGCAGTACAAAGAGTTCTAAAAAACCTGTGTATAAAGATCAAATTGCTACGAAAACGTCTCGGAACTTGTAAAATAGTCTTTGTTGCTGCTGGCCTTTTTAATAATAAAAATAGGGTTTAAAGTCTGGTCTTGCAGCAAGCAGGAATCTCTAGGGTGACACAATAACCATTTTAGTTAATCTGACCTGCAGCAGAAATCAGGAAATAAGGTATGTTTTAAAGTCCTTCCTTATAGTGAAATGGCATTTGCAGCATGGCTGTAATCACACAAAAATGAAAGGTTTTAAAATTGACCTCTCTGTTCTTCACTCAATCCTCTCAGAAAAATATTTCTTTTCCTGCTCACAGAAATTCTCTCACTTATGTCTCATACCCCACATTTCAGAAAATATGCAAAATCTATTTTTACTATTACACCAACGACATTTTTGAGGCACTTTAATATTAAAAAATAAATTTCAGGTTGTATAAGAAGACAAGAAGTACTTCAGCTATGAGATGCTGACACTTTTACTTAAAGCAATACTGCAGATTGGTTTTAAACTCCTTTGGTTACAAAGTATGTGATGATGTGGTTGCCTGCCTTATCAGAGCCCAAATAATGCAAGTTATGCAAATCTCGAGGTTTCCCCTAAAGAGGAAGAATCCCTTAAACACAACTGATGAAAAGTGTACACTGCTACAAATAAAGTCAACTAATTCACAGCAGCTAATCCATAATGTGTACAGCAAAGGGTGGCTTATTATCAAAGGTGGGGGAGGGGGGAAGAGTGTTATCTAGCTGAATACAAGTTCACCTTGGAAAAGGAGTAAATGAAAGCCTTCATGTCTGGTCACAAAGTACCCAGCACAGGATTCAGGTATTTGGTATAAGCTTTCATAGAAGACAAAGTACATGAAACATTTACTCAAAAACATTTACTCCTCAAAAAAACCAGGGAAGGTTTTACCAGGGAAGGTTTTTCTACAGGTAGAGATGAGATCACCTGTCTTAGCCAGGGCTCACAGAGCAGTAACAGGACTGAGGTTAAAGAAAAGCCAGACAGGTGGTCCTTGTCCAGCATCGTGCTGGCATGAGAAATTCATACCACTCTCTGTTCTGCAGGCACTTCAATATACAAAGTACTAGGAAACAAATCTGAGGAGTAGAGAAAAGAAATCTCTCTTCATTTGAATGCTAGAAACTTATGCTTAGGGGAAAAAAAGCCAAAAAATCGTCTTGGCAATGCAATAATAAATAAATACAGCCCCCATGGATGTAAATGAGCCCAGAAGAAATGCTGGCAAGACAGATGTGGCTAAATACCACAATTCTGGACTTGGTTATAATTAATATAAGAGAAAGACTTCAAAGTATATGCACAAGAAGATACTGGGTTTAATATTAAGTAAAATGTGGGGATGTCTCCACATATGACATTACAGGCAGATAGAGTACAGGACAGATTAAATAAATATTTAAACTAACAGAAGAACTGGCAGGAAAGGAAACCAGGGAAGGCTGAAGACAACTTAATGTATGCCTAAGGGTTATGTGTGCTATCTAGCAATAAGTACATCAGGAGTAATAAAAGCACTAAGGTAGATGAACAAGAATTTGTATAACACTTGCGGGGGGAAAAAAGTAAGGAATATAGGCATAGAAAAGAGGCAGAAGCTCCCAATTCTATCAGCTTCCACAATAAAGAAACTAAACAATAAATTAACAAATAGCAAAATTCAAAGTAAGTCAAAGAAACTGTGACCAAATTTCAAAATCTACCTTTTTCTAGCTCGCATCTGTGAAAAAAAAACCTCAAGACCTATCTGAGCCTTTTATTGCCCTCCACTGTGTATTTTTAAAGAACTAAATACTGAGGCACCTTTTTAGTGGGGCCACTTATCTCACTGAAATGACTTTTCTCTTTTTTGTATCCATTCTCTTTTTCTGACGAGCTTTTTCAAGCAAGGTTTCACTGGGTTTCATTGTGTCCTCTGTTTAGTGCTTTGAAAGTTGTCTACTGCTCTCAGTCACTTCTCCCTTCATTGTCTTTGGAAGAAAGAACTGCAATTTTTTTCACATTCCCTTTAAGCATTTTAAGGAATTTGAGAAGAAAATGAAAAATAAACCTTAAAAATCTGCTTTCAATCCCAAGCCTCTCACACTGGTTGTCATAAAGCTCAATGAGCATTACTGCCTCCAGCCTCTACCTTTCCTACACAAAATTTTCTGCCCTACAGGTTGAGTGCGGCTGAATAGCAGACTTCTCATATGGAGGACATTCTCTGAGGAAAACTGACACTTGGAGGCTGCATATTTAAACATTTACCATCCTCTCCTCTTGCCTATAATGCAATTTCTCTTCTTGCAATTGCTTCCTTTCAAACTGTTTTAATTAGCCATACAATTAGTTTCCACTGACTTTTCTCTCTGTTGTAATTTAGATTTAACAGCAGAAAGGCAGAATAGCATGCACGAGTTTGAAAGGCAGTCCTGACTTATAAGAGAGCTGTATGTAATACTGTAGATTTCTTTCAGGTTAATATTCCACAGAATTCAGTGGCAGAACAAGCCCTACAGGGGCTGTGTCCCCCAAGACCAGGTGCTTTGTCTGTCTAAAAGGGTGCAATAAAATGTTTTGGAGAACAACAGAACATTTTTCCAGGATAGCCACGAAGTAATCTACCCATAGGAGGAGGGGAAAAAAAAATCCTTCCGTTGATATTTGACATTTTTTAATACACAATTAACTCCACACAAGGAAAAAACCCAGGGCACAGTGACTTCCTGACTCCTTATTTTGCCCACTCTTGCTAAGAATTTCCTATGTGTTGGAGTGTGTATTGCCTTTTACCTTTTTTTTTTGTTTTGTTTGCTTAACCATTATTGATACATTTCTGTGTTTTCTAGGACACTTGGAGCATGCATGCCCCTGTGCAGTCCCATCATCTCGCTTTACTTGGAGGACCAGGGGAGTTCCCGGGAGTCTGGCACCCAGCATCAAGTTCTCTATGTGCTTTTAGATACTGCCTAGGCTAGTTTTGCTGCAAGGACAAGAAACAGGCTACAGCACCACACTCCAATGCAACGTATTTCACAGGTTTTGTTTTGGATGCAACCACTTAGGAGAAGACTGTTCAATGACCATCAGCAGACAGGTTTCTCTATCTCATCATGCAGTCCACCCAATACTTCTTGGCAGAGAAATCTCTGGATCTTCATTATCATTTTCTTTCTGTACTTCAGCCCTGAAATTTCCTCTGTTAGCAAGTTTCTGATCTAAGGCCATACTTACAACTGGTTATATGTCCATTCTCTGTCTCTCAGACAAACTGAAAAAAGGCTATTTGCAAACCCAAGAACACAGTTAATGGAGTTTTGTGAGGGGGTTGTTTTTCACTAAAGATAGTTGTTATCATCTTTCAGCCAGATGGTTTTAGGGTATTCGATGCAGGGTCTCAGCTGCTCTTTTCTTACATTCCTTCAAAACACCACCAATATGAGCGTCATAAAGAGGCACTCGGTTCGCTTTTTACCTCACCCAATAATATAACACTTTGTGGAATTTCCATTCCTTTCTGCAAGACTTGTAACACACCAAATCTCTGATGATAGCCCTTTTTAATTTGCAAGGCTACACTGCAGCTAAAGAAAATTTCTGTCTCTTTGATAATCATGGGGGGTTTTTTTTGCTTTTCAAAACATGCAGAAGCAGGTAAGAAATACTACAGAACAATAAAGATAATAAAAATCAGGTAATTAGGCAGAAGCTCTTGGGATGTCACTGAAGGCTCATAAAAAAGGCCAATTGATCACAATGAGGTCTTGTTTTGCTTGCAGCATCCTGTGCTTGCTTTTTTGAGAGATTCTGATTAACTTCTGCCCTGCCACAAAAGTGGTCTTAAATAATTCGAACTATTGGGTCCAGAAGACTACATAGAGAAGCAGCATAAGACAAACAAGAAAACAAACAGCTTGAAAATGTGAGTTGGAGGCAGTAGGGCAAGCAGCGAAGAATCAAGTTACAGTAACTTGTTACCTGAGAATGTGAGAGGAAATAAGGGAGTTAGAAGGTTATATGAAACAGGAAAAGAAGATGGTGACTGTTGAAAAGATACTACAGAACAACTAAAATTCAGTCATTACTATGTAAAACCTAGAATGCACCGGCATCATGCTGGCTCTTTGCTTGACGTTTTCGATAGGGATTGTTCTGTCTCTACAAAAACCCTAAGGTTTGCTATTTTCCTCCCAGTCAGTTGATACTAAAGGTATTGAATTTTCTCAGCATCTCATCTCAGCATCTCAGCCGTCTTGTATCTGTGTCAAAAAAATGCACAAGTGCATCAAGCAGGCAGGAACAAGGGAGTGGGAAGACCTGTGCAGTCACAAGTGAACAGAGCTGCTGAGAGAGCAAGCAAGGGGGCAGGCAGATCTGCTGTCCATCAGGTGCTTGGTCCACACACTCCTTCCCCTAGCTCAAGATGCAGCTGCTCCCCTTTATCCACTGACAGATGCTACAAGGTGACACAAGGTAAGAGCAGGGATAAAGGTGACTGCTATTGAAATAAGCAAAGATGCTCTCCGTAAAATACCTGTTCACCTGCTCAACCCCAAGCAGCAATCTTGCCCAGATACATTCTGAAAGGTTTGCCCAGGCTCAGCCTTAAGCTTCCTGAACCCATACTACAAAAGCACACTCACTTTTGAAGAGGATGGACAGAAGTACAAAGAAATTAGGAAAAATTCCTTCACCAAAAGGATCGTCAAGCATTTGAACAGGCTGCCCTAGGAAGTAGCTGAGTCACCATCCTTGGAGGTATTTAAAAAATGCTTAGATGTGAAACTTAGGGACATGGTTTAGTGATGGTCCAAGACTTGGCATTGCTGGGTTAACAGCTGGACTCAATCTTAGAGGTCTTTTCCAACCTAAATGATTCTAAGGGATCAGAGCTTATATTTAGAATTATAGGACACACTGTTTAATACTGACATTTTTCTGGGAGGCACTGTTCCTATGGCTGGCTTGCACATTTGACAGTACCCTACACCTACTCAGTTTAGGAAAGCTCATTTCAGAAAAGGGGATGAAGCCACAGATAAACTACAAATACAGCAACAAGAATCACATTGACTGAACGTTTTCTTTGTAACTGGAAGCATTGTAGAAAGTAGAACAGGAAATAGCAGAAACCACCTAAAAAAAGTTATGGTTTAATAGTGCAAACATCAGGGACAATGAGAGGATTGTATCCTCTCAGTTTGAAGAGGCAGATAAGGCAGAATGAAAAACAGGGGTAATTTACCCAGACTGCAGGAACGCCACTGCACAAAGAGCTGGTCCATGAGGAGAGCAAGGACAAAATTCTTGAGTGCACAAAGCAGCAGCTTGGGGCAAGCCTTGCAGCTGTCTCAGAAGGAATGTGCACTTTCCATGGGCATTAATATCTGCTGAAACAGGTGAAAGAGGGAAGTAAATACAGACTTAATTCATGGCAAGCTACATAGGCTAAGAACATCGGAAAGTAAATGACTTAGCATAGGAGAAGTTTGAGGCAATAGGTCATGCAAAAAGGGATGAAAAGGTCACAGCAATTATGTATAGCCTTTTGGATAAAAGAATCCACTGCAGAGTCTCTGGATGTACTTCCAGCAATGTTAAAATGTTGCTTCCAGCTACTGGATGACAGCAGATCCTAGATTTATAAGTATTCATTGTCAGGATGTACACCCTGCATTTTGGGAAACTTTGCTTTAGAACATTCTACAGTGCCATTACCCCACACCCTCTCCCTTCTCCCAGGGGGTCACCATCAACATATAAAAGACAGCTTTGAGGAAGTCAGGTCCATATTCATTCTTAAAGAACTATAAGCAGACAATCAGATCAGGCTTTCCAGCAGATACTCGACTGGAGTGACCTGGAAAGGATCTGATCCCAGCTGACAGAGGTAACAAAGTTTCCAAGTTTGGTTCCTTAGGAGCAGATTAGAACCACAACACGGTAAGACAGATAGACAAGAGTAAGCCATTTCAAGCCTTCATCCCAGTGTACACCATGCTTCTGTGTTACCAGTTCTAGGCTTGGGATATTTGTTGATTTTTATTTTGCTTTCATTCCAGTCCTATTCATGCTTGCATTTTTTCAGTGCAAATGTGTGCTGACCATTTTTCTCCAACTGTCAACCAAGAGCTAAATTTTTCCAGCTGCATTTGCTCTCATTTCCACTCAATCTTGAGATGGTCTCAGATGAAAAAGCACCACTGGCACAGAAGGTGGGTGTCCTCATTCTCCATGCGAAGCTTGGAGAAGCTTCTGGCTGCCTCATTCTCTAGAGGACAAAGCAGCAGGACAGAGGGCAAGTGAATACCAACACAAAGATCTGTGTTGCCCCGAGGGGCACATCTGCCTCCTCTTCTTTTGGTGGAGCAGTTGGAGACTGTCCCTCTGGGAGCAGCACAGCATGGAGAAACATGCAGGACAAAGAGTGATGCAGGTTGTGTTAGTCTGGCACAAGGTGAGATGCACTGAAGGAGGGGAACTCAAGACATGTTAGAACACCAAGCACTAAACTTAAATGCCTTCTCTGCTCTTTTGGCTCCTTTTTTTGTACACCACTAGGCCACTTTTTAAAAGATATCTCATGAACAATACCAGTGAATCTAACCTAAGCATCTTTGTGTGCTAAATATGCAAACCATAGAATATTTTTCATGATTTTACACATTATAGTTCAGAAAACAAGAGAAAAGAAGCTCCATAAATGAATTACTTTACAGTCTTTATTAAAAGAAAGTACATTTAGAAACGATCAGATGATGCAGAGGTGAAGTCACCTACAAAACAAGACAGATTAGCATCACCCACTGACTGTTGATCCTGGTGGCACTAGAGGCAAACTGGGAAGGGCTTTAGGGCAACTTCGTACTCACAGATTGTAGGAATGAAGAAAGAGTTGTAAGCAGAAACAAAGAATTAAAAGATAGATAGTAAAGCAAGTTCCTTCTCTCTCATTTTACAAATTTCCTCTACTACGGTGCAAATCCAGAGCATTGATTCGAATACTATTTTACTGGATTTCCATTTGTTTTGCCTGGGCCCCTACATTTATCCAAACAAAAAGGGCCTTTAAAGCATCCATAAATAACCTGCTGCTGCTGCTGCTGGCACCTAGGAGCCAAGTGCAGCAATGTTAAGCAACAACAAATTTCATAGTTCAAGGGGCACAGTTAAGGAAAAAGGTTGCTCAGAAAATCACTCTCATTTAGCACAAAGATCCTTAAAAATTGCATGAAATCAGTCAAGTAACTATAGAAACCAATTTCTTCAGCTCTGTATCACACGTCTCACACCTCAATTGTCTTTATTATCGTCTGCTGTCAGATCCTTAATCAGAAATGTGAACAGGCTTGATGATTTATTCAGCAGGGAAAAGAATCTGTAGGTCAAGTGAAAAATTTCACACACACATACACACACACACACATCTTCAACCTTAGGTACTTTCATTTCATTCTGTTCCCAGTAGCTCTGGGGGCAACTCCAGTGAGATCCAATATTAAGGCTCAATTAAAATAAGCTCCAATTAGTGGAGCTTTTTTCTCTCAGGCTAGAAAAGTCAGGAAATGGATATTGGGAAATGTAAAAAGTCAGCTACTGAGAGGAGGCTGCAGACATAAATGAACTTATTTGTTGATTTCTACAGTTGCTATGCAGAGGCCTCTGGGAGTAAAAGCTTAACCAGTCTAAGCTATAAACTAAAACCCCTGCAGCTAAACATGAACTGTGTGAAACAAGGGCTCCATTCCAGAACAGAAAACTGCTGGGCCCAGAAAATTAAAAGCCAGAGGCGTTTTCCATTTAAAACTAAATCCCAGTACCGCCTCCCAGCCAAAGAATTATAAGCAGTATCAGATTTACAAAACGAACAATTACCCTGGAAAAATGTAGCCTATTGTACAGTCCCAGATGCTAAATCTCAAAGTTTCTTTTTTTTTTTTTTCTCTAATCCCACATTATATTCCTACCAAGTGTACTGCTGCAGTTTACAAAGGACTGTTTCTAGACAGAACTGAAACTGCAAAAATAAAATGTTAAAAAAAAAGAGAGCTCATAATTCATTGACCTCATTTGAAGCACTGCCCTTGCCTGTGGCAGTTCCTGTCCTTCCCCAAGGCCTCTGCAAATGGTATGCAGCAGCAAAATAAACCCTGACCTAATTGCCAGGACAGGGCTGCCAACCTTCTCTCAACACACAAAGGCAAGCATGGCAACTGGAAAGTCCTACCTCTTTCGCTTTCTGCTTTAACCACAGTTGCTCTGGATCTTCTTTATTGGAACGGCTCTACCAAAGGAAGAAGAAAAAGATTGAATAGAAATTACTGGCGTCCAAACACCATCCTAGCCGTTAAATATTTAATAAATGACAGTTTTCTCTGGTGATTGAAAGATTTAGCTCCAGGGGTGAACGCCTCAATCCAGACTGGCTTCCATCCCCCTCCACGCACATACGTGCACACCCCTCCTCATCTGGGCCGGCTGCCTCTGCTCTAGCCTGAGGCAAGATTAAGCTGAAAATGATGCTAACACTGTCAGTCAGGTCCAGTCTAGGCATGATGTTGTTCATGTCAGCAGCAGACACTTAAAAAGGACAGGAAGTACAGGAAAGAAAGGGAGTTGTATCCATGCAAGCACAACACAATTCTTTCAACTCTAGATTAGGCTTCCACCGAAGCGGCTCCAGAATTCGGCTTGAAACAAAACCAAAAGAAAAGAATAAACAGAAGGTGGTCAAGTCTCAGCTGATGATGCAACATCTATGGTCGTGTTTTTTGGTTTTTTTTCTCTTCTTGAGGGGAGAGAAGAGAGAAGAAACTTATTCTGTACTAGCAACAGCTCCATCAGGGGTTCATGGATGCTGTGGTACCAGCTCCAAGGCTAGCCCTCTAAACTTGACTACCGAAAACAGACACACCTGCGAGGGTGGTGGATTTCACCAGGCTTCTGTTTCAGAGGCAAAAAGAGATCCAGAAAGGACATTTGTAGCTTTTTACTTCATTTTGACCAGTAGGAATAATCTCAAAAGAGGAGCTCACCCCACCACACACTTCGAAGAACTTTAGTGGACTTTTTTTTAAAATGTAAATAGGTTAAATCCTTTTCTGTAGAGCCTCAATCGTCCTAAACATTATAGATTTCAGTGACAGGGTTAATGGTTGCTATATTTAAAGCAGAAGTAGGAGAAACCTGAAGATATTCACCAATCTAGAGGACCTGACTACTTCCTTGGAAAGCCAGAGTCTTACCTTGGCTGCTCGAAGCAACATTTCACGTTCTTCTTCATCTTTTCTCTGCTTTTCTAGGTGATCAAGCTTTTCAAGAAATCTCAGTTGTGCTCTGGTGTCACTACATACGATGTACTTATCACTCCCCTGGAAAAAAAAAGTTTGTTATAGACAACCATGCTTTTATATATACCACCAGAGCTAACAAACCTAACAGGAAGAATCTGAAAACAACAACACTATTTTTCTCAGCTGAAAACTGTAGGCTGTTTTAGGAAGACTTTAGGTGGCAGGTAGTCATTTACACATCTCCAGCAAAGTGTGTTTCCAGGTGTCTGTGGCTAGTAAGAGGTTATTGAACAAATGACATTAACAACATCCAGTCTATATTGACTATAATAACAGAAGTCTTCCCTAACCTTACATTAAAGACTGAAATTTTGTTTTAAACCAGCAACTTCAAATCCAGTAAACATGTTAGGAAAAGAAAATGGAATTGTAAAAGCAGCAGGGCATAATATCTTTTCTCCTTTGAAGAGAAAAAAGAAATAGAATTTGACATTTTAAGTTTGTAGTGTTTTATTTTCTAGTTTCAGCCATTTAATGCAGAAGTTGAAACAAGCATCACCTGGAATTTCCAAAAAGAAGTTTTATGTATCGGAGGGGTGGTTGAGAACCAGTTATAATGAATCTTAGGGGTGAAGAAGGTGAAATATATTATACACTGTTTATTACAGCTTTAAGAACACATATTTTTGCCTCAGTGAATGCTTTCAAGTCACAGGATAGTTGAAAGGTAACCTGGGGAAGTCATCTGGTCTGGCCACCTGTACACAGCTGGGCCAGTGAATACTAATGATTAGTTCCAACAGTCGCTGGACACACAGGCATTGAAACAGGACTGAGGTCCTTTTGGTCTAAGGAACAGCAACCAGTAGTTTATTTTACGTTCTATTTTTGCCCCCACAGGAAAGCCTGAGTTGACATTTACTTTAGCTCAGAAAGGCAGAGAAAGGAAAGATCCAAAACATGGTCAACTGTCAATGAAATGCTTGGTTTTACTACTCTGCTCTTCCAAAGACAGGCTTCTGAGCCACGAGTTGGCCAGACGGCATTTAGGCAACACAAGACAAGGAGCTCATTCTAGATGAGGCATGTCTGTGCCACCTGTTGGTACCACTTTTTAGTGCACATCTTACAGTTGTCTTCTTCCTCTGCTACTTTTTGGACTCTTTCTTTTTTCCTGAGAAATTTATCCTGGGGCTTTTATCAGCCAAACACACTAGGTACTTTCATCAACTCTTCATTCTACCCTACCTCAGTCTCACACTGTAATGAAGCAACTCTGACACACAACTATTCTGAAGTAAGCACAGGATATTTCACAGATGTATTTTAGGCAAGGTTGTATGTTAGGCATAGGGACTATCAGTGACTTCAGTTGCTCAATTTTTCGTTTTCAAGGATACTACACTCAGACTCCTCTTCCCACACCCAGCTGTGCACTATGAAAAGATGGAAGGAAAGCAGAAGTTTTCTTGTGGGGCACTGTTGTCAGAGCATCTGAGTGAGAGCATGAAATCAATCCCTTTTCCGGTATCATGTTCGGTCCTTTTCAATCAGCCACCTCATTGTCACATATTACCAACTGTGGCTCAAAATACACCATATGCTGCAACCAGAAACTTTCCCAAGCAGCGTCTGTGGCTCTGCAAAACAGCCCAACAAACCTTTCCCCCTCTCTTCTATCACTGCTCAAGGTTTTTTTTACCTCTCCCACAAAGCATACGCTATTCTTGAGTCACTCTCAGTACATCAGTACAACTTGTTTTGAAGCAGCAGTTCATAATAATCCACCACCATGCCACAATCCTTTTAAAAGGACAAAGAAGAAAGCTGTAGTACCAGAAGATGGTTTTTTCCAAAGTTTAGAACTGTTTCACTTTGGAATACCCAGATATTTACACATTTTAAGACAAATCCATGACCCTATACCAACCACCAATGTAAGTCTCTCAACCAGAAGCTCCCCAATGCACTACCATGAGCTTATATGGAACAAGAAATAGGTGCATCCATAACAGCATTTCAGCTCATCACCTGTTTTAAGACAGCTTACTTCAGGAATTTTTAAAAGAGGAACACCTGCAGTTATATTTTGTCCTACTCAATAAACTCCTCTGTGGTCATTTAGCAGGGAATTGCTGAGACAGAAAACATTTACTCCTGTTCATGACTTGTAGCCGGTGCTGTTATGATGAAGCATTATCACCCACATCCTATGGCCCTAGAGATAACACAATTTAGTGTTGAGGCGTTTCAGTGCTACTGCATGAGGGGAAAATGTTTTCAAGGAGTGTTGTTTTTGCTCAGCACCATACCATGCCTCTCAGAGCCATGAGCTCAGGGGCTCCAACCACAGGAGCATGGCAGCTGTTTCATGCTGGGATGAATCCACATTAAAAACCCTTTCCCTTTATGCTCTTCCAAAGGCTCTATATGAGCACTGCAACAAGAGCTGCGTCACAGAGAGCAGCTCACAACCATCTAAAAGGCTACTCCTACTCCACATAAAAAGACCACCATCACAGTTTTATCCCTATTAAGTTAGTGACTTCCAATTATTTTTTTTTCTTAAATTTAGCAAAAAAAGGACAAAAGTTGACATGCCTACATGATGGCATGGCATGAAGCTTTCACCCAGCCAATTCACTCTCTCTGCAGGGCCATCTATCAAATGAAAGCTGCCTGGCATGAGCTGAGCAAACTGGGAAGAAGAGTTTCCTGAGTATGATCCCATGAATTACTGCCCTTTTTACAACCAACTCCTACCCTAACAACAGTTACTTTGGTTTCACCACACCTATCCCCATTATTGTCTTTTTGTAACGAAGATAGGCCAATACAAAGCCTTATGGAGCAACCACCCAACCCTCCTGGGAAGGCTCTGGGAATTTATCTGACATACAAGCAGCCCCCATTGTGCAGGGGTACCCATCAATAGCCCAGAGGGAAAAGAGAACAGGGGGTAAGCACTTCGGGAGATGGAATACAGGGCTGTATAAATACCTGTATTAATACATGATGGGACTCCAACACCCTGCAGTGTTCTCTTCTTGAACTTAAGATTTCTAAAAGCCTGTCAGTATATCTCACAATAACATTACTCACAAAGCTAATCCTGTAGGACACTCCTCTGTCGAGTAATACCATCTTCCTAACAAAAGAGGGTATCTGTGCCTCTAAGATTGCTGTGCCCGTTACTTTTGCTTTTTTTGTTTGTTTTGCTTTTGAGAAAAGAGGAAAAGAAAACCAGCTTATTGCAATCTTATAATCTTATCATTGCTTCTGGCAATTCAATCAGACAAAAACCTATCTGTTTTTCTATTGCTTTAGTTCAATGAGAAAGAAACCAGCCCTATCTAGCCTACTGTCCAAAAACATTTCCTTCTGTTTTCGGTGTCTGCAAGACACTAAGTCCTACTGGTCACTCAGGACTTCAGCTTCCTCCTCACTTTTGCTTACAAGCTCAATTGTACCTCCCACTTCGGAGAAACAACATACAACACGTGCAGTTTTCTAAAGTCTTTTCATAAAAGACTCTGTACTTTTCCTGTACTGATTTTCTTTTCTATTACATCTTCTTCTGGCAAGGAACAGAATACTCCAACTGCTCCAGACAACACCATAAATACTTAGAAGTTTCCAAATAGCTGCTCCTCCTTACTGTTGCTGCTCCAGTACTGAGAAGCCTATAAAAAGTGTTCAGTACAAAAATAACTCCTATTCCATCAGTTGGTTGCTCTTGTTAGATTTCATTAAGTATAAAGTTCTCGTAAAAAATCTCAAACTTGAACAAACAGGAACTTAAGAGTTTACAGATACATTTGCTTCTAACTTCTTTTTTTTCTAAAACAGCTTCACAATGAAAGAAGTAAGGATTAGTACCTTGTTACTGAATGACAAAAAAAAAAAAAAAAAAAAAGCTGGTTTGGCCAGTAAGTTATCACTTCCCATAGCTCAGTGGGACACAATATACTGAATGAACCTAATACAAGATGGAGGAGAGGGAATATGAGGTATCAGGGGGGCAAAAAAAAACCCCTCAAGTTTAAAAGGGCCCCTGCCTTCAAAAGGAGCACTTTCTAAATGTAAAATACTCAATTTGGTTTCCCAACACTTTTTACTGAGCCAATACTGCAGTTCCAACAGCAAATGCATAAGGAAAATACAAGCCCCTATATCAAGCCACCATCAAAAGCATTCAAAGTTAGCTTTACATTTACCATGTAAGAGACTTTGTATAAACAGCCACCACTGCAATGGAAGGCAAGAAACACATGCATTTAGGCTTATGCTGGGTTTTAGGAGCACCTGTCCAGTAAGTCAAATGGAACAGTTATTCGCTAGGCTAGAAACAGCTAAAACCAGCCTTTGGTAGATACAGAGAACACAAACGTTGCCTGTGATGTGCCCACACTTGGAAGAGGTTTACCTTCAAGGCTGTAAAGCAGGAAAACTTCGGAGCAAAACTTGCTAATTATTTCCTTTACCTTGTGGGTTGATACTCTGTGCCGAGCAATTACAGTCAGTTTTTCTAGGAGCCCTCGTAATCTCTCCTGTGTAGCGTGGGAGATCAAGTTCACAACATCAGAGTTAAGTTCCATAATGTCATGCCTTTTACCTGTGGAAGCAGAGAAAATCCATTACGTGTTTTAGTAGTAGCTGATAATTGAAATAATTAGCACAGCAGGTATTCTGTTCCCCCTGGAAGTCATACCCATTATGAATAAAGGTTTGGAGATTATGATTTTCCTGGTAAAGTCACAACTTCAAAGATCTTAGACATTACATTAATAAAACTTAGCCTGGAGCTTCAGAAAATATAGACATTGTTTCACTTAGCCTCCAGAACCACTCTCCTTGCAAGGTCATTTATAGGACAAAGTTAATAAGAACACAAATCAAGCTTCGTGTTCAGGGAGGGGGAGAAGCGGTAGCTGTAGAAATTAGTGCCATATTCTGTTAATTCCAGTAATTAAAAAAATACAGAATTACATTTTGCCCTGCTTGACACCGTGCTTGTTAACAACTCATGACATTTATTTGACGAGCAGGAATGGGTTTTCCAGCGCACTCCAGGCACACGGGACCCTCCAAACTGCCCTGACTGACTGACACGGGGCAGACAGACCCAACCACGCCGCGGCAGCCGCTCGGACAGCGCAGATTCCAGCCCAGCCGGGGTCATCCTGCCATCACCTTCAACCTTTTCTCTCAGGCTGCTGCTGATTCTCCGCGTTTCAGCAGCTGCGACCGAGGCTGGTGACAGCTGCAGGCATGGCTGTGCTGGCCCTGCACCCAGAGCTGGGCATCACCTCTGTAACCTTCCCGCGGCCGCAGGCTGCCGACGGAGAAGCCTTCCCGCGGTTGACACCATCGATCACTCAACGCGGCTCCGTCCAGACACCTGGGTGGCAGCGACTTTTCCCTGGTAGGCACGGCAGGCAGCAGTTCCACATGCCTCATACGTTGTACCTGTCAGAAGCACTTTTCCTTGCCCTACGCTGCATTTACAGCAGCTGTAATACTTTATGATGCAATATACAGCACGCCTTCAAAACCCATTTCAGTATTTACTGCCAAGTGAAGTGTTAAGAATGGATAAACAGCACACTGTAAAAAAACTAATCATCTATTTCATTTGCCTTCGCTACAGTAACTGGAAATGAATGACAATCTCACAAGACAGGGAGAACCTAAAATATTTTCCTAGATACAATCAAAGCATTCCCTGTTTGATCAGTAGGCATTGGCCTGTAACTTAACTGAGTGCAAGGCTCATTTTGCTCAAGCATCTTGCAATACTTCCTCAGCAGCTTCTCATTAGACTATCAGTTTACTGAAACACCAACTCCAAGACAAAATAAAAACAAAAGCCCCACAAACCTCAAGACCTCCCTATACACACACACACACACACACACACATACTTCTTAATCCAAAGATGGCTCAGTTCAAAAGCAGACATGTTCACTTTCTGAATTGCTCTACTCCCTGGAAGTATTCCTTTCCTTGCAAACAAGCACTTTTCATTTAGGACATGAATTACTGCTACTATTATTACTATTATTGATTTGGAACAACTACCATTCTAGCTATGAAACAGCCAGGCTTCTATTTTCCATCTTTCAATGAATTGTCTTTACACCCAGAACCAGCAAATTATTCTAAAAATACTCTGGTTTTGCAGAGCTCTTTATTTTTCCTTATATCCACTTCCCATGAATGGCTGATTAATCTTCTACTGAATTTTGAGAAAATCTTCTAGGCACCAGTCCTGACGTGTATTTTCCCTTTGCCACTAGAAACGCAGCACTTACTACGCCCCATACAGCTCGAGATGACACATCTGGCTGACCGGGGCAGGAGCACCAAGGTCGCAGGTAGCACTTGCAGATTACACGCTTGTCACAGGCTAGCTGCCTACTCTGGACTAAGAACCAGCTGTGTGTGGAAACAGAAAGACTTTGTGAACACGTGGTTAAGCCACTGTGACAGGCTTGTGACTGCACATTCAGGCTTTCCTGGATGCTCAGCTGTAAAACTCAGCGTTCCAGTACAGCAAGTACCGGGCAGAGGGCAGGAGCAAGGAGCTGAGCAACATGCTTCGAGTTTGCTGTCGATGGCAGTGGGACCAGCCAGCGTGCTGCTACACAAATGCACACTCCCTGCTTGGACATACTACAACACTGCTAAGCAACAGTTATTTTGCTCAGAAGGTAACAGCTGAAGTGATACCTACACAGCAACTTCTTGTAACACAGGCATTGAGCTTACATTCCATAGTACTATTAACTATACAGACAAACAGCTTTGACATCTCTTTTGTATAAAATTAACAAAAGTTTTTTCCATGGCGTGAGTCAGAAACAAAGGTCTGCTCTGCATGTATTGGAAGTTTGAAACTTCTTCCTAATGTTAGTCAACAGAGTACATATACCAGGACAGGCTGAGGAATGCAAAAACTGTTAGGGAAGTTTAATACAGTGTCATACATCAAGCTAGAAGCTGCTGAGACTGAAAAGCATATTTAAGTGTTTTGACGCTATGATCTTTATGGTTGTTACGTGTTGCATTAAGTTTAAGAGTAAGAAAGTTGCTCACTTCTCACATGTTAAAGTGGCATAGGTTTCTTTTTTCTGGTTGTGCTTCAGATTGTTTTCATGTAAAGAAAACCTTAAAGGACAGTTGTTTCCTAGAAGGGGAAGTGAAAACCCAGTATTGTTTGGTAGAAACACATGAATTGAGATTGTAGGTCTTAACAGTTCCAGGTTCTTCTTCAGAGATTGGAGGCCGGCTGATGAAAGAGGTAAGGAAACACTACATCCATACACATCTGCTGCATGTGCTTTGTTCTCACCTATGTCCAAGATCTTACTCTGAAGAGCTTCCGAAGAGAGAAACGGTTCATCTGCACAAGAGCGAATCACTGCACCAATGAGCTCAGAGTTTTCTGACAAAATGCATGCATTCTCCTCATTGAGATTAACCCCAGCCATAGAAGCCACATCATTTATGTCATCTTCATCTCTACAAAAGAGGAGACCAACATTTTATACTTTGTTCAGAATAAATATAAAGAAAAAATCTCGACTATCAACAAGCAGCCACATTCACATATCCCTATATAAAACATGTTTAGTGTGAGTGTGGACAGGGAGCTCCCAAAAGCTCTCACACTTCTGCAAAGTGCCTCTGAAACATTAATTTGCCTAATGCCTCAGCTGGTTGCATGCAAATCCTTTATATGAAACTGATATTTTGAGCAAGCCTGGAAACCCAGGACTGAGGTAAACCCAGATTAAAAGTTCCCACAACCCCTAACCCTGCACCACCACTCTTGCAGCCTGAAATTTGTTCTGAAACTAATCCACCAGGTAGAACCAAGAGTGGAATGAAGTTGAATGTTGACTCACTGGACTATAAACAAGCCCATTTTCTAACCAAGATTCATATCTTGCAAACTGAAGCTTAAAGCACAAGCTTATTAGCACAGACCTGATCTTCACTTTCTTTAGCGAGTTCCCTTAAAACACAGGATACAAACACTCCTTGATTATATACTAGAACCAATCCAAACCTTGTCCCTTGGACCAGTCCTACCATACTCAGGCACACAGCAGGGAATATGCCACTGCTTCTGAAGCACCATGCCAGAGCTCTAGCTGGTAACACCATTAGCTGGATTCTCATGTAGCAGCTTTGGACTACATGTTCAAAATAAAAAACTCAAATCTCGTATATTTAGGGCAAACACCACTCAGACGAGCTGTAACAGCCTGTGTGCTTCAGCTTAATGCTTTTTTAAAAGATCATTTAAGTTAAAACACGGAATGAATCTTATATGGGAAAAGTTTTTGCGATACTTTGGCAGGGGAACAATCCAAGTTATTATCGAGTAAGTTTAGATAATCAAGAGAAAGCATTTTTACTCCACAATGTGACAAAGACCCTAATGGTGGCTTCAGGGATTCAGGACCAATTCAAAACAGACATCCGCAGTGTTAGGACAAATAAGTAAAATCACTCAATCTGAACGTCTCTTTATTTGGAAAACAAAGAAAACAAAACCAACACACACCCCCCTCTTGAAAAGTATACTCTGGCAAGGTTTGATAAAATTCACCTTCCAAAAACACTGTGTGGCCTAAATAACTTTTGAACAAGGGGTTAGCCAGAAACTTCCTGTTCTAAGGTGAAATATTTCTTGGAGGCTGTCTTTTGACTGGCTAGAGTTAGAAGCTGAAGTTATTAGAACACGAGTTGGGGCTGAGGTTGAACAGTACTCAAAAGACACAAGAAAATGTTGGGATAATTTTCTTAAACTATAGATATATTTTCTCCTTTAGGCTTCAATATGTTTCTATGGTACAATTCTTCTGCAAACTTCTGGAGAGAGACCCAGCCAGAAAAGGAGTCCAGCCTTGAGTCCAGTCTTCTTCTACCCTTCCTTCCATCTGTGTGCCCTCATTGCTAGCAGTTCCTAGGTATGTGTGTTCAGGGAAAAGGAGACCCAGTAGATTCTCAAACCACCTCCAGCTCTTTAAGTCTAACTAGCCACAATAGCTTCCCAACTAGGTGTGTGCCTCACATCCATCATCCTAAGAAAAGTGTTAAATCCCAGGGCTGTCAGAACCATTAGATGTCCACAGTTACAATTTAAAGCTGCAGCCAACAGTGCAGAACAGCTTCCCTCCTCCTACCCCTTCACAACCAGCAACTGAGCAGCTCCAAGTGTATGCTCAGGCTCTATCAGCCTAACAGTGACCCTGAACTTTGAACAAGCGTGTCAATGAAGCTTCACGGGATGATAATTGAGTGCTAACTGATCTTCACAAGTACATTCCAGTTTCCTCTTCTTAGTGACCACTACAGAGAAGACTTTGCTGATGGCAGAGACAAGAATCCCACTGAAGCACAGAGACTGACACAGATCTGCTGACAAAATCAGCACAGCTAGCATCAGGAACACACATCACAAGCTATCAGTGCTGGAACCTGACATTACCCCAGTGGAACTGCTAATGGAATCCCAGGAAGGATGCTTGCATCCCAGGTACAAATGCATAGCATGCATTTTCAGGAAATAATCTTTGCTTTTAATCTGGCCACATACTCAAAATGCTCAAGCAAAGAACAGATAAACTTCTGTAATACACATCTATCCATTTTTCTGCATAGAGGAGTTTCATTTCTCTATAACTTGCCTTTATCAGGTTACTATTTTCTTGATTATTTCCATACACACGGTCTCTCTAGTGTATACAAATACACAATAGTTTATATGCAAGCAGACCTCTCTACCTGTACTTTTCTTCAGGAACAGTTCTAGTTTTTCTACTGTGAGACAAAAGTTTGCATTAAGTTCACTGAGTCATTAACTTTGACAAAAGATATAAAACACTGCTGCACTTATTTTACTTAACTCAAAGATATTACCACTACATTTCCTTAGGAAAGTGCTCACTGAAGATTAATGAAAGTTTCAGAAGCCATGGTAAGTTTGTACTTTTTACTACTCTTTTTTTGTTGTTCAAACAAATCTCAATCATTTTAAGCAAGGTATCATGTACTTTGAGTATGCTGTAGAAATCATTCTAATAAGGTGATAAATTTAAAATATTACATTAGGATGTTTCTGATGGATATCGACTTGCTTTGACTTTCAACAATCCCTCCATAATGCCCCTTTTCTGAACCACTTCCTTTAATGCTTTTTGCATTTGATCATGTCACACTCAGAAACCACCAGGAAAAACTCACCCAGCTGTTTTAAGTCTCTAGTGACTTAAGCTTAGTAGGACAAGGTGGAAAACAGAACTCAAGAATTCTGAATGATAAACTGCATGAAGTCAGATTTGATATTTATACTGAATATTAACTGCAAAAAAAGCCCAAGCAATGCAGATGCACCTCACATCTATGAATTTGCCTCTGCTGCCTGAAAAGTGAGTCTGTGGCACCCTCTGGTGTCTGACGACAGCACTTGTCTTCTGAATCCCTCTATCTTTACTCCATTTTATCCAAGAGTCAAAAACTAGAAAGGCACACTGAACCCAAACCTGTGAGCACCATCCCTGACAACTACCCAGGCCAGAACAATTCCAGCCAAGCCAGAAAGTTTCGTGTGCTTTGGAGAACAACTCTATGGAACAGAATAAATTCAAACCAAGTATCCGAAGATGAAATATGCAACTTTTTTTTTTCCAGAGTGCTCTAGCATATACTTTACAGAAGTGTGTAGGTCAGTTTACAAAAATCTTCATTTTTTTTGAAACAAACTACCTCTTAACATGCCACAGGGCAATGTCCATGCTTAGCTGAAACATCTAGAAAGCTGGAATGTTTTATGTTCTGTTTGGGGTTTTTTTGTGTTTGTTTGCTTGGCAGGGCAGGAAATCACCACTTTTTCTACTGCTTATCTCGAGCAACCTAAACCAGCCCGTTAAAGAGCAGACAAGGTCAAATTGCAGCTAATTAAGTACAGCTCAGTGAGTAGAACGTTCTCAAATCCTAACCTAACCTAGCCACACAACGGCAGAGGGAGTCAGGCTCGATGACACGCTGCAGTGAGAGTGCACAGTAAGAGCACCCTCATTAGTGCCACATGTACAGCCACATCAGTTACGAGACACGCTCTCTGTTCCTAACAAATTCCATCACAAAACCTGAAAGCAGGCCGCGGTGCCTCGCTCTGCCTCACACATGATCAGCAGTTGATAGATCACAGGTCAGAAAGTTTAATTATAGCAGTGAATAGAAGAAACACCGAGGGTGTATCCAAACACAAATGCTTCAGAGACAAGAGACTGTACAGAGAAAATTTAAGGTGAGTTAGAGATTTCCTATCTAAATTCTCACGGACTTATGCTACTTTGGAAATCACAATCCAAAAGCAAGAAGAGAAATCTTTATTGGATCACACTGTAAAAGCAGGTTTTTTCCTACACTAAGAATTTAATAATTCAGAGAACAACTTTCAAGAATTCAAATTTTGCATGTAAGACAGCTAATATATTCCATTTGGAAGATCACAGAAAAAATGTTTCTCTTTTTTTTTTTAATGAGTTTGTTTGTTTGTTGCTTTTTCTATTACAGTATTTATGAAGGGGTTTTTTTTCCACATCACTACCCAAGATTATATCCCACATTATTCTAAAGTGTATTTCACAAGACTTTGAGGCAGCTGAACAGAGCTCCTGCTTTAACACAAGCTTTTCACTGCAACTTCTGGCAACCACGGTTTTTAAGTGTTCACTGTATACTGTATGTTACTGTAAACAGCAGCAGCTTTCTGTCTACACCAGTGCATTCAAAGCTGCAGCTTTCAAGAGAAACACAGAGGTGCCATCATGTCTGCTTTTTTCCCCTGGAAGAGCAATGTCAAACTTGCCCAGAAGTGGTAAGACTAATAATGCTTATGGGAGTCTGTACCTTTGCTCCAAATTCACACTTCATAGCTGCAAAAATTTCTGCTTTTGAAAGTTCATCAGCTGCCAGAACTAAAAGCTTTAACCACTCTTGCCAACCTAAAGGCCCTGAGAATATGCCAGAAATCATGACTAGAGATGTAGTCGAAGACTTTTACCCATACACACAGAAAGAAGTTTGTAAGAGGAGCTAATAAAAGATTCTGAGATGCAGCACAGAGCTTTAGACAGGTTACAAGCCACTCCAAGCAACATTTCAATGCTATCAGATCATATATAAAAAACAGAGGTTCTATCTGCTTTAATTGCATTGAGAGGCTTTAATGCAAGATAACTAGATTAGTAATTGTATTCATAGGACAGAGATCAAAATGCCTCCTCTATGAGTGAAAAACTGACACAAAATCCAACCTTACCAGGACAGTTTTCTTACACTAAGAATAATTAACATCTGCTATGAGGTAGAAGTTTTAAGGTTACCCCTTGCAAATGAGTATTATAGTGTGAAAAACATGTATCAGAAAAAAGCTTCTGAAGAAAGTTGATTTTATTTGGGCTCCATTCCCACTTCTATACTTGTCTCTTCCTTTTGTTCCTTCCTATAGTTAACTTCTGATATTGTTCATTTCTACCTTAAGGATGTTGCTCCATTCTCTTTCATTTTCGCTTTCTGAACAGGCGATGCTTGAAGGGACAGAATTTTATTTCTTGGCAGGGTAATTTGTTTCAGAATGGAACCTAAAATAAAACAAAGAACATGCTGTAGTAGAAAGCGAAATGCTAAGACAACTGTTTGGTCAGTTCATTCTTCTAGGTAAGGCTACTGCAGACTCAGTAACAACTAATTAGGTCCATCTGAAAACCAAGCACTCTAGAATCTTACATTCTACGTGTTCTGTATGGCCCAAAGCCTCACACACTCTCAGCAAACACCCTCCCCTCTGTGCTGACCAGGGAAATGTTTCAGTGAAAACTGGCTGAATAAGACAAACTCTTACTCTGCATCAACCTGAACCTGTTGAATGAAAAAGCAAGGTCTCATGAAGTAACTCTCAAAAGCAACAGTTTAGAGGAAGTTCACTGCAAGGAGCTCAGTCACAGCATCTTGACAAGTACAAATGTTTGACTGACATGCTCTTAACAAGTGCCAGAGGTAGATGTGACACTGATTTTCTCACCAGAGCTCCAAGCAGACAGTAAAGATGTTCAACTTAACATACAGAGCTGGTTGCTCCCAACAGACAGCCACCTTCTTGCATCCCTACAATCTACCAACAGCCTGCACTTACTTCTATACCCCAGCAGTCCTCCCCCTTCTCTATGAAAGAGGCTCTACTTTACCTGCAGGAAACTGGTTGGTTTGAACAAGTGTATTCAGCGGCATCTTTTTCTCAGCAGATGTCTGCAGGGTGAGCACTGAGGGCTGTGGGAGCGTGGATACTTGCTTTACAATGGTTCCTGATGGTTGTTGGACTACCTGGAAGTAGAATATCCAATATCAAGAGTGAGAAAAGCTAAAAATACAGAGAAGTAAACAGTATCCATGTTTCCATTTAGCCAGAAATGCCACTGGGCAGGTATGCTTGTCTAGTTTTCACTTTAAAGCAAACAGCGTGTTCACAAAAAACTTTTTTTTTAACCTCATGTCAAGAAATCTTAACAAGTGGTGGTGAGCTTTAAGCTCATTCAGTGAGCTCTAACAGACACTTCACCCCTATTCTCTACGCATAACTCTATTTGACAGGTTTCACTAATTATCACACAATCCACTGCACTGGGAGGCTTTCCTCTACGTAAGTCTTGCTTAGCAGACTAACTAATAAACAGTGACCCTGCCTACCAGTAACTTCGAAAGGGTAGGGATCACAAACACCTAGTTAAAAAGGGAGAACACCAAAACAACTGAAGTCTTGCACGAAATACTTCTCCTGCTAAGAATTAAAGAGTACACACTATAAAATTACCAATGTGTTTTTGGAACTGCAACATCAATTGTAAATTCAGATGCTGAGTCTCAAAGCGTTAAGCTAAAGTACACAGAACACACCAGTTACCAGGAACATGAAGTACTAAACAGCAACACCTATAGTGAGCAGAGCCTGTACACAAAGACATCAGTACACAGCTGAAGGGTAAAAAGGAAGGCAGTTCACAGTTTTGTTTAAAGAGACACTTCAAAGAAACGAAACCAGACAGCAGGATGTCATCACAACACAGACCTACAGGCACAGCCCATAAATACTAATCGTTCCTCTTCAGGGGTAGCTTTTAAAATGCAAGAAAGTAATTAAATTGCAGCATCCCTAAAAATCTCAGTTCTAAGCCTCCTAGCCAGCAGAATGTGGGCTTCAGCTTTGATATATCTTAAAAAAGTTCTTGATTACAGGTAGTAGAAAGACATTACTTTGCCAAAGCATAAAATGATCAATATCTTCAAATTGAATCCTATTTTTTTAGCAGCAAAAAACTAACATAAAGAAAATGTCAGGCTCAAGAAGCCATTTTTCTCCTCTACATCTTTTATTCCTACTTCAGAAAGTCTAAAGAGTGCTTGTACAGCAAGACTGCACAAGTGCAATTAAAGAACTGACACTTACAATACTTCAGAAATTAGGCTCTCTCCTTCTGTCATCTAACTCCTCCTTTATTAATAGGTATCATCAACATAAGCATCACACATTCACAAAAAGAGGTACTTTGTGTATCAAAGAGTCAAGATCTCCCTCAACCATCTCTGTATCAGTAGCACTAAGGCAGCAGTAACACAGAAAAACTGACATGAAAGTGGTGTCTGAAAACCTGACTGACAGTTCTTGAGAGGAAACACTAAGACCTAGAGGAGGAAAGAACTACAAGAGTCCAGGGACAGACTGCAGACAGAGACGAGGCTCACATATGCAGCACTTCCTCACGGAGTACAACAGATGCTAACATTTACTTCCACGCGTTCTTCCCAAAGCTCAGTTTGATCTCTCAGAAAGATCCGGCTTCCAAAGCTGCAAGTTGCAAACAACATTAACAGCGTCCTTTGTGTGTTCAGATATTTAATTAATGAGGGGCCAACCAGCTTGGACACACCACTCACAGGCTCCACTAGCACTGACACACACCTAGAGATCCTCCTCACCACCAGGAAGAACGACGCTTCGTCTTCAGCACGCAAAACACTGGAACAGCACAAGAGGAAACATAAGCATTCCAGACTGAGGTACAGCAGACAAAAGAACAGAAAAAGGCAATGTTACAACAATGGTCCAAGTGGAGACCGGGATGTAAGTCAAGTAACTGAGGAGGCTACATTGTCAAGAAACAGAAAGGATGTGTTGGCAGTACAGCCCATTTTCTGTTTGCCATTCTAGCTCTAGACTAACAAAAGCTGGAAGTCCTTGGGAGTTGGACCAGGAGAGAACAACAATCCTGAAAATTTCAACAAGGATCCAATACCAGAACGAAGCATTATAAAAATTGGTAATATCTGTGAGAAGGAGTTACTGCCCCTTTTCTTCAGGTTAGCAGCAAGAAGTAATAAAGAAAAGGGACTGTTCCTTTGTGGCCTGTTAAGCAGGTTGATACATACATCAGAATAAAATCACCAACATTTGTAAGTAACAAAATGCAGCTACATTTAGCTGACAACACAAAGACGGCTGCCTGATAGAGACTTTGATTAGCCTCACTTGAACCTGTTTCACACTCATAAAACAAAGTCTGGAGATCAGCAGAGGGATGCTGAGGTATCATCACACACAAGCAGTATTGCTTCATGAAGGAAGCCTCACTAATCGAATGCAAAAGCAATATCCAGGACAAAAAAAAAATAATGGAAGAGACTGTTCACAAAAGCTCAGCTCTGAGGGGATGTGACACTAACAACTCACTAAGAAGAAGCAGTTGCAACAGCATCAACACTTCACTCCTTGATTCAGTCATTAATAATCTCCAGAGAGTGTCACTGGTAACTGTGGGGACTACACCATAAACCCCTTGCTGGTTATGCTTGACATGAAGCTGTAGTCTCACAGCAGCTTTCTCACCACTGGATGCCGGCAGCTGGTAATGTAAATTTTCATTTGTTGTGCTTTAACAAGAGATAGAGCAATATTAGAGCAAGACAAACTTTCCAAGATGAAACTTCTTTGTAAGCCAACACCTTTAAATGAGGTGGTGTTAAGAAAGTCACAGGAGAAAATCCTTCAAACTGTGCAACTCTCACAGCACAGGAGTGCAATCAACCCCAACAGCACCCATGAAGATCAGGTCCCTCAATGTCCACACAGAGTTTTGATAATCATGCCACAGAAATTAAAAGTTTCATGTTGCATCACTCCAGTCACAAATTTGATATTAAAATACAGCAGTGCGGCATTCTTGAGCACCACCAACATTACAGTGGAGCTGGTACATGAAAGTTCGCTTTAAATTCTCTCAAGCGCAAGAGGCCAAAATTAGAAAGGGTCATGCAACAACATTAACAGCGTTCAGACATCCCTGTGGACTGAAAAGAGAAAAAAAATGCTGGCAGCAGTGTATGGACAGATTTGCACAGCTGGCAGTAGGACCCTTCTGTTTAGGGAGAGCAGGTCCAGATTTGTTTTCTTATGGGAGAAAATAGACCCTCTGCCCTTTCAAGGAAAGGCATCAGGGGAAGCCCTAGGAGATACAGCCACTTCTACTAATCTGCCCCTTGGGCTAATAAGTTCTCTGAACAAACACCAAGCTCCTGATATGGCTAAGCTGTGAAGCAGTCAACTCAGTCCTTCAACAGCATCTGAGAAGAGTAAGTATCTTAATCACTGTGCCTGGGATCTACTCAAATGAGGATGAAAACGTGTTTTGTATGCAATTCACTATAGTTAAGGCACAGCAAAGAAAAGCAATTGCAGCAGACGGCCACACTGCAGCAGTGTAGAGGCAGAAGCCACTTCTTGAGTTCACCAATATCAAATTCAAGAAGTGTTTTGACTCCCCTGCGTAGAGCTAAGCTTCCTCGCCTATTTGTACAGATGGTCAACCTTTCCCCTGGATTACAAAACTTGCTGTGTAGCCAACAAACTGCTCTCCTGCCCGTGTACTACCTAAAAAACTCTTTTCTTCTGGCTGGAATTTAAAACTTAGTCCTCAAAGAAAATATGAGTACCAACTCCTTTTCCAATTTGGCTTCTGCTACTACTAGCCAAGATTGTCAGTGCATATGCCTGTTAACTCCTCCTTGGAGTTTTGGGGTTGAGGATATTTTTTTTTTTTCCAAATCCACTCAGAAAAAGGACTCCCCATCCACCCCATACAGTTGAGTGCTTTGTTCTTTTTAAGCAAGTCTGGAGAGGTGAAAAGCTCATGTTTATAGTAGCTTATGCTACCATAGCATAAACTCTTTATTTAGAATGCAGGATTCTTATATTACATCTACCTCATGCCCTTTCAAAGGAAGGAAACTAAAAAAGCAAAACATTTTAGGGGTCTGAACACTGTTAAATCAAGTATACACAATATCCAAGCTAAAAAGAAATCAGACACACCAGATGTCCTGCTATATCTGTGGAAAGTAAATCTAGCTGCACAGGAAATCTAATGTTTTTCCCACTTCTTAAAGAAAAATAATCTTCAGAAGGAATTCCTTTGCAAGAATTGAGTTCTTTATCTGCCAAAGGGAGGCTATTCTCTCAAAATACCTGAGAGCATTCCTTACAGGAAGACCAGCTAGACACCATGCTACTCGGTATCTTAAACACCCATAAGCCAAACCTAATTTATTTCACAAAGCTGCTCTTTTGGGTATACCTGTGATCCACAGTTTCTTGGTATTTAACATTAGCATTAGCAAGAAGTTGACCTGAGCCAAGAATAAAAAATGTTAACACATTGCTTTTGAGGGTATTGTTTTAATAAGACAGTTATTCCTCCTGGAATTTGTTAACTAATGAGGCCTGATAGAAAAAACTCACTTTTGGACAACTTTATAATTAACATGTCTTAGAGTAAACGTGGAGGTCAGAACTCTGCTCGGAAAAGCTCCTTGAGGTAGTTCGTACATTTCAGGTAACATATCACTGAACATCATTGAGCCACCTGTGCCTGTGAAGTACCCAGGGCAGGAACTGACAGGGGAGAAAGACTGGCATCTCTGGTGACTGGCTGAGGCACAGTCCTAACAGGGCACTGAAGAGCAATTAATATAAGTATCCCATCGGCAGTTTCTGTTTCTGACACTAGCAGTTCCTACCTTTTCTTCCAGGGGCCAACCTAGCCTGGCTGTGCACACAGTGGGGGTTAGACCTCATATCCCCTTGTGTCTCAAGATGGATGTTCAGTCTGGTGAAATGGTGGTTGACATATCTTGCAAGAGATCAAGCTGACAGCTTGGCTTTAGATTCACCTTTCCAGCAACAGCTCGGTATTTCTAAACTACGACAAATGTAACTGATGAACTCAAGACAGACTAGCTTCATACATACAAGAAAAAATAAGCAAACAAACAAACAAACAAAAAAGCAGAGGTCCAAATTGGTATCCTCTTTACTAAATGGCAAGAGTCAAAGTAAAGGAGCCTGGTTAGTTACAGGGAAGCAGAAAGTCCGTCTTACCAGCTGTTTCACTTTAACCACCTGCTGAGCACCCACTGACTGTGCAAGGATGGAGCTGGGCTGTGAGATCTTAATACCGATCGGCGTTCCAATGACTGGTTTCAGAGGCTGGAGAGGGGTTGTTGCTGAAGATGCCGCAGTAGAGACCAGCACTGGCTTTGCAGACTGGAGAGAGGGCGTTGGCACCGCAGAGGTGAAGACTGGCTTGCCAGGTTGGACAGTGGTCAGCCCGGACGATGCCATGGTTGTGGTGAGGACAGAAGCTGCGGGCCCGAGAGACGCTGTCACCGCTGCAGAGGAAGGAACGGCCTTCACGGGCTGCACAGAAGCTGCTGCCGACGTGCTGGCGAGGACTGGGGTGATAACCAGAGGGGCTGTGACTGCTACAGAGGCAGGCACAGGTTTTACAACTGGAAGAGCAGTTGCTGCTACAGCCGAGGTTGCCACTCCTGTCGAAGGAGCTGGTACGGCAGAGGTACAAGTTGAAATCACTTCTTGGGTTGGAGCTGGCTGCTCCATACACTGCTGGATAAAGCTCTGAGGATCAGGCATTAGCTGCCGTAAGGCAAGCATGCTTTTCTAAAAGAAAAATGAAAAAACACTGGATGTAGTATCAGCAGTTTTCCACAATAGTAACACATTTGTAACTGAATCCTCTTCCTCATTTTCCAATTAATTTTTTCCATGAGACAATAAATGGCAAACGAGTTTTCCTAAATTTCAGACACCCTTAAATCGATGACAATCCTGTTCAGTGAAGATGACAAGAAACACCAACACCAGCTGAGCAAAGGTCAACCATCACCACAGCTACACTACACATAGCAATTCCCATCTATGGGGAAACTCACATATAACTTTGTTCTTCTGTTTAGATTTTTCAATTGGAATTTATGTTTCAGAGTAAGATGATTTTAACCGCTTTATTACCTCAAAGAATTTTGTTTTGCCAAAAACCCCTGCTATATCAGAACAGCTGTGTTTATTTCATGGAGCCCATCTGACAGGGAACTACGAATTATCCAATAAAGTCAGAAACAAACTCTGAAGATGAACACTTTTATACCAATACAGCTGTATCTACACTAGGGGGGGATACCACTTTAATAATGTCTGTAGAGCTGCAGCAACACAACTTCAGCCAGCTACTTCTCAGCAACAGGAGAACAAAAGTAAAGGAATCTGGCAACATCTCATTTTCACTACAGCTGTGTTTGAGAAGGTTAATGGACGGAATAATCTTCAAGCTCTCTACAGACTTTTCTCCTTGACTGTGTATAATCTGCTGTGGCTGTGAACCAGGGGAAATCAGTTCTGCAGCTACCTGTATATTCTTGAAAATCCTTTTATTTTTTCCTCCCCCCTGCACAGTTGCTAAAGTTTGTAAGAGCTCCTAACACAGTGCTGCTGCTTTGGACTTCATGCAGAGGGAGCATGTCTCACATGTTAGCATACCAAGTAATCATATTCCTTGCACAACCAACTCTTTGCAGCCCATCTGTTTTTTAACATTCACTTCTTTTTCTTTTAAAAGGCTGCTTAGCTCCTGATGCAATTTATGTACCAAAAGCATCCAGCAGACTTGAAAATCAAGCAGGCTTCACAGCCAGTGCCACTGTAGTTTTCCGCCTCTTGGCACAGACAAAACAAAACACATGCACAACTCCATCAAAAACCTGCAGCTCAAAGATAAGAGACGACTCCAGAGAGTTCTTCCTAAAATTCCACTTCACTAGCTAAAAGTGGATTGGCAAAAAGCCGTATCACATTTCTTTCCAGACTCAAGCTGCAAACATTTCCCCCACAAACAAGGCCAGGACCGATCCTCTTAGCACCTTAGAGAAGTGCTCCTGAAGCCATCCTCCATTTGGCACTCAGTCCTGTCACAGCTGCTCAGAGTTACAGATCAACCTAATTGTGTGTATCAACCACACATCCTTACAGTCTTTCAGGAAAAGGCAATCTGGGTGCAAGACGCTTTAAAGGACTGGCAACACTGCAGTCAGCTAACTTTGACCATGCCTGAACAACACCTCTGAAGTCACAGTATATCTTCATTAATATGGCATGCAACAGGGAGAGAGCACCGTGTCAAGGATTATGTGATATGGACACTGCCCGAAACAGAGAAGCCTAGATGATACCAGTACCTGGCAGCACGCTGCAGGAGAAACAGGCAAGGGCTCTGCTGTGACAGGTGAGGGTCTGACCCACGCTGATGAACCCAACCTATCCCCTGCAGAATTGCCTTGAGTTCTCTGCATCAAGTGTAGCAGCTCTTCACATTGTTGGATGGCTTCTTATAACAGCCAAGCACTTCTGAGTGCCAGTCACACTGACCCTGTACTCTCAGCCTGGTCCTTCTGCAGCCAGAGCCACAATGGATGCAGAAAACCCATTCTCTGAGCTGTTTACTTTTCTGGCTTCTGCACGGGCATTTAAGAAGCCACCAGGAAATCAAACAGGTAATAAATGACCGATTGGAAAATTTTATGTGTCATAGAATCACCAAGGTTGGAAGAGACCTTATACCTTTAAGACCATCAAGTCCAACCATCAACCCAGTACTACACCACTGTAACTCCTAATCCACTAAACCTCATCATCCAGCACCAGATCCTCTTAAACACCTCCAGGGATGGTGACAGCACCACCTCCCTGGGCAACCTATTCCAATGCCTGACCACCCTAACAGTGAAATTCTTTTTTCTAATATCAAATCTGAATCTCCCACCTCAGCTTAAGGTCCTGCAGAGATGACTGTAGTCTTTCAGACTCATGGCAAACTTGCTAGCAAAGCGTTTAAAAGTTGCCACGGTAATAAAAATTTTTATCCCACATATAAGCAGCCATCTAGAGCAATATCAACATTATCACATGCACTGTTATATGGCCTGTCAAATACCAAGGAAAAGGGCAAACTCTAGAAAAACTCTGTGCCAGCTGTACCACTCAACTACTTTTCCTTTATTCTCCATCATGCCTGTAACAAATGTACAGATCTAACAAGCCTAAGAGTATGGTGTACACTGCAATTTAGTAAATTTAACATAGTTTTCCATGTTTTCACTAGGATTTAATGTTTGCTGTACAATTAATTTTTATTTTGTTAATACCATTGTACCATATGACTAAAAGTTTCAAGGAAGCATTTTTTCCTTTATAAGATTATTTGCTTGAATGGAAGTAGAGTTCCTGGGATTCTTTTCCTAAGCTGCAGCAGTCTTGTCACACCCTTTCTGGAGAAAGGGGTAGAGATTTTTTCTGCCTCCAGCTAAACATAAACCAGCAGAAGATGAATAGCTTTATATAGATTCTTTGATCTTTAACATGGCATAAGCTGTGCACTGCCACAGTTGTAGCTTCTGCGTTAGAACAGCTACAATTTTGGTGAAAAAGTAAGAGGTCATCTTAAAATAGCTGATCTACTGTAGATAGATGCATAGCTTCCAAAACACTAGTTTCTACTAACACCTGGAGGGCAATTACTCTACAGTATTAAGAACACAGCATAAATTATTCCTCAAGAATTCTCCTTCCCCATAAAAATTGTCTTTCCAAGCACAACAGTCACACAGAGGTATGTTAAGCACCATTCTTCAACTGACCGGAACAAATACCTATCTGAACGCTCCAACTCTTTTCTCTTCTTTTCTGGCCCTCCTCCCTTCCCTCTCTAAATACTACATATCCATAATCAGACACTTACCTTGAGAAAAGGAACTAAATATGGTTGTGGAGATGACTTAAGCTCTATGTACAGCTTTTTTGTAAATTCTTCTGGTTCAATTTTTGCTTCCTAAGAGGAAAATATAATTACAATAGTAAGCTATAACTGAATCTACCACACTTTTTTTCCTAGATCTATCAAAACGTCATGAAGTTTGTCTTATCACATCGTTCAATTTCAGTACTCAAATACTTTTTTCCTGCTTTATTTAAAAAAGAAAAAAAAAGGGAGTTAGGATAGAATAACGTTGCCATTTTCATAGAGTATTACCCAAGTCGTTTACGCTTTCTTCAGCTACAGGCAGCTAACACACTTAGGGATAGGTGTCCACACCCAGTCACTGAAGTGAAGGGATAAAAAGAAGTTTATAAGCAGCACTGATCCTTTTGAGTATCTCGTTGTTATGTAGATGTATTTTAAATCAACTACTAGTACTTGTTTCAGTAAAGGTAGTTTATCTGCATAAAAATAAACTCAGAGGCATCGAAGACTAATGACAACTTAGCAGTTTTTGTAAGACAATTCTAGACTAATGCATACACAGCATAATAAAACAGAACACTTAACACAGTCTTTCAAAAGCAATCAAAACATCGTTTCTGCATACCCCCACGGTAACAGTCCTCTGAATTGCAGAGCACTGTTTCCTTTCTTAATGCTTTCCACCCTGTCACAACACAAACACCTGACTCAAGGGCTTGGAAGGGTTAGACAGCTACAGCAAACTTCGGAGACCCCTCACTTGTTCAACAGTGCTAAGCCCCAGACTCTGCTGCCCTTCCTCACTCTCCCAGAGCCATCAAACATCACCTCCTCCAAGAAGGTACAGACACACAAAGAGCAGCACCAATCTCTGCTTCTGCTGAGAAATTACTCCTCTCACCTATATTCACCTCTGGAGCAACTGTTCCAAGTTGCTACATAACCACAAAGGGGATTTTAAAGACTGTGTATTTGCAGACAAACAGAGCTTACAGCAGCGCTCCCATTTAACCATTTGATCGGCTGCCTGTTAGATCTCCCCGAGAAGCAGATACGGGTCACCGAGGTCTCCCTGATACAGAACCAAGTGGTTTGGCACACCGAGGCTCAGTGCATACAGGGTGCTTGACACCCACTTTGAAACGCTGCCTTAAGGATCATTTTACTGCCCAGCTGCAATTTGCTCATTTCTCTCATACACACACTTTATTTTGCATTTAAATCATACACATACCGAATGGCAGATTTTTAAACTACCACAAAAAGCAAACAAGTGTGCAGTTAACAATGTATTAATGTCTCTTAACAACTGCTCTTAAAAAAACAAAAAAGTGCTGTAAGCACAAGAAAAGAACAACTCTATTTTTCCCACAGAAGGAACGTGTATAGTCCAGCAGGGACAGAGGCTAAGGAATCAAATTTTTGCAAGGCTGCATCCTCAAACAATCTGCTCTCCGAAATTACACCTGTCTACATCACACCTTCCTAGACTGAAAAGTCCTTTGGTACCACGAGCAAAGCCACCCCCCTCCACCAGCACACAGCCTTCTGCTACGGCGGAACAACAACACAGCAGCAGCGGTCAAATGCCATGACAAGAAGTGGCAGGAGAAATCGTTACCAGGAAAACCCAGCTGTGCTGGGATACAGCACGAAGCACCATACGGAAGCCACCTGCAAAGAGAGAGAGGTTGGCAGCCACCACATTGTTTTCTCCATCCTACTGTTTAAAGCTATTGGTAATGTCACGCTCGTTCCACTGCTCACTTCTGCCTTGGAGTAAAGCAGTAGTAGTATGGACTTAGTAGTATGCAACCTCCACATCAAATTCTTGCTACTGAGGACTCAAAACTACACTAACGTGAAAAAACAGGCCCTGAAGCTGTGTAAACACTTCCAGCTCCTCCTGCTACCAGTTACCTGTGTGCATAAAATGAAACAGTAATGTGATGGGGGAAATAACACAGCATGGGATTCAGTTAAGAGTTATAACGTAAGACTTAACGAGGGTCAGATGTACTCAGCCACAAATCCAACTCTTGAGCTGTTAAAAAAACAAAAGACAAGGAACAAAACTATGATAAAAGTAAATGTCAAAAATCTATACACAAATGACACAGACTTCATTTTGAAAAAGAAGTCTCACCAACAGATTCTGCACCAGATTCTTCACATTCTGCCCCATCTCAGGGGCTTGAGGTCCACTAGACGCCAATTTTATTAGCGTAGCAAGAAAATTCTTGCATTTCTTCACATTCTCTAGCATCTCCTAGTGTGGAAATAAAGAGAAGACTGTTAGATGTTGCACTGTCTCTTCAACCTCTGATGAACATACAGAATGTTAATTTTTAATTAAAAACTTTTTTTTCCTTACTGTAGAAGCGCTGGTCTGTGCTACTGTTGTGCCCTCTGCTTTCACAGAGACTGCCTTTTGGGAGATAGCTTGTGCAGGTGGTCCTGTAACTGGAAGTTTTACAGGTGTTCCAGTACTCAAAGGCTTTACAGCAGTAACTGTAGTAACACTAGCGGTTGCAGCTGCTGGCTGAAGAGAAAAATTAACACTTTTTAACCAAGGAACAACGTGACAAACATACTGGATTCTGCTAGCATATAAGGTAGCAAGCAACCTCCCTCCACACTACTATTTAAAACATAAATAAACAACTTTTCTCTTTGCTTTTAGAGCTTAGATTCATTTGCTTTGAGAGGCTCTATTTAATACAGTATATGACAGAACCCTCACAGCCATAATTCCATTTATAAATCAAGGGCAGGGAGAAGAAATTACAAAGGCGCATCCAGACCAAAGCACTGCTTGCAACTTTGAAGGAAGAAAGGTAAAATTGTTTTGAAGAAACCAATATGTTAACTTTGCCAGGCTCCTACAGTCCAAGACTAATGAATTTTGGACAATGCTAAGCCAGGTGATACTATTCTGAAGACAAACAGAACCATAAGGAATTATTTATCTTACAGGCTTGCCCTGAAGCTCCTCTCCCAATTGCAACACCCCTTGTTTTTCCTATCACTCACAGAGGAGGCAAAAGACATCATGTCCACCTTGGAAGGATGCATGTGCCAGCAGAAGCAGCCAGCTCAGCAAATAGACCTAACAAGTTCTTCCTGCCTTCTCCTTGTGGGCAGCAACTTGGATCCCTTTCTCCTCTGCCCTGACAGAAACCTTCACAAAATTCAGTTATTTTGAGACCTCTTTTTAAAATCTCATTATAAGCTCCAGCAACAGGAGAGTAATTAAGGTTTAGGAAAAAATACCTCCCTTCTTTGCAAATCTGGCTAAATCTAAAACCTACTAAACTGAAGTATTTCTACTTCAGATTTTAAAGAGAACAAACAAACCATACCCAAAAAACCAACACAGCTCATTTGATACAACAGAATACAATATGAGTAAAGGACTCTGCCTATACAAAAAACCACTACTTTTGATTTCTCAGCTTAAAAACTGAAAAGCCAGAGGGAACCCACAGGTTAAAGAAGAGCAAGAGCTCCAGGTTAACATCTGAAACCTAAAGTTTGGTGTCGTCTTTCCTCTAAGCCTCTGAAGGGGAAGGGAAAGTCTGGTTTTGTATCCCAAATTCTAGGTTCAGATCTGCACAATGCAATGGCTTTCACCGACTCTTAACACATTTAAGCACCCCAAGTTTAGTTCAATAGGCACAACTGATACCTGCTAATTGCATTAATCATAAGACAGTAAGACTAGAGCCTTAACTTGCCCTGCTATGGATAGAACAAAAACTAATCAAAAGTGGGACAGACATCATGTAGCGTATCAAAGGACTTTTAAGTCTTTCAGGATGGGGAAAATTAATGAACAAACACTTAAAGCTAAAGCAAAACTGTAACAATTTTGTCATATATTTACATTTTTTTTTCCTGGGTGGGTGTCCTCCCCTCCCCAAGTTGCTGCCAGCTTGACATGAAAGCAGCAGGCAGCTACCAAAAAGCTTTCTAGCTTAGGCTCCCACTGTTGGTAACACTTTAATAGCTCTCTGCAGGATCTTTGCCACCACCACTGCCTCTTCCAAGGATGAGGCTCAACAGCTCTAAGACCACAGGGAGGCAAACTGGGCACAGGAATCCCACAAACAGATGGGCAGGAGGAAGACGGAAGGGGACATAGTGCAGATCTGCCAGGCTGCAATGCCCTGGGCTTTTAAAAGCCGAAAACAGGAGCTGATCTCTTGCAAATTCCAGCATGCTTACACATCAAGACTAGAACAGCATTTTATCAGCTGAGGGAGGAAACAACAGGAAGTCTGCTGGACCCTTTTCCCAGGAAAATGAATATATGGGAATTAACTTCTGTCATCTGCCGTCAACCTTTTTTCACTACTGACAATTCTCATTCTCACTTTGAGCAACAGAGAAACAGTCGCCACAAAAAAATGGCTTTAATCCTGCATATTTTGAAGTAATTTCAAGAGAAGAAGTGCTCTGCATCTAAATGAAAGTGCCCCAGCATGATGCTAATTAGACACTTTGCAGCTTCGTTACCCCATCTGGAAAACAGGTAAAAAATAAGAATGTGCAGGTAATTTTGTCTAACCTTAGAGCTTAAACATTCAAGAATGTCAAAAAAGGGAAATATTTTTGTTGATGAGGATAATAATCCTGTAGTCAGTACCTAGAGTTTTGCAGATAGTGTTCCAAGTTGTATGTCGTTCAAGACAGAAGACACACAACCAAGCAAGGATTACTTCCTCTCCACTATCCACGACTCTCTGTGATGACATCATACTTCCACACCAACACTCCTCTCCTGTGACCTCAAAAAACTGTCCAGACTAAGATCAGCAAGTCCTTTCAAGACTGATGAATTAATTGCTGCCAAGGAAATCAGACCCAAGGGCTCTGCCTTCCTTTCCCCAGATGGTTCCACCAGATTTTTGCACTGACTCCCTTTTCAGCACTCTTCTCTTGCCCACCCCAGGGTGAGGAGACAAGTGACCATGGGATGGCAAGATGTACCCACATTACATCTATTTACTCTTCATTGTACAAGGAGCTTGTGCAGAGGGCTTTGCAATCCTCTGCAAAACAGGGCAGCTTCAAGGAAGCCACTCCAAACAAAACAGCACCATTAATTTTTCCTAGAGTCATCATTCCTGCTGTTTAAATCCAGCCCTACAGCTCATTACTAGTGTTCCACTTTCTACAGAGGGGGGTGGGAAAAAAACAGCTTACAAAAAATACTCCATGTCTATGTCTTTAAATATCTCAGAAGAGCACAGGTTCAATAGACTACATCAAAACTGAACTCAAAGTACAGACGAACCAAGCCAAAGGCAGACGGTAAGTCTAAAAAAAAGAGAAGTTAATAGAATAATGAATCTCAGTGTTTATCCACATGAGAGTATGAGGATGCATGAGACTTCATGTCTTTTCCCCAGTGCAAGGGCAGTATAGTGGATGAGTATTGTTTTTATATCCTAAAGATCTCTATGCAGAGATCACAAACACAGCGTTTTCAAGCTAGTATTCCAAAATAAAAGTAAGGAATATCCATTACTGTTTTTAGACACAAAGCATACACTGTTTCCATTCTAAGCAAAATAGAAAACGTTTTAAGAGAGGCCTCTGGGTTTTCCACTTTAGCCCCAACATTATCCACCTATAGTGAGAGGGAAGTGAAAAAAGAGCACAGAGTGTGAGTAGTGTTCAGCTGCTGATACAGAAGAACAGCAGGAGGATGAACTTGTAAGTCAGATTGTTACCACTGTCAGCAAACACATCCCCTAATCCTTCAAACACCCAAGAACATACATCCAGCATGTTTTTTTGAATGATCGATCCTGCTCATTTACTGAGTGTTTCGTCAGCTGCTACAGCTCAGTCTCCTTCAAACTCCTATCACAAAATATAGGTACAAGCTAGACTTCTTCATGATTTCTCCTCCAGATTATGAGAACAGAACATATTATCTGCAGAAAAATGTACTTTTCTTTTCATCCCATATGCTTATTTAGAAGTCTAGTCCCCAAAAACAGGATGAACCATATGGAGGAAAAGTCTCATACTCTACAGGCGATAAAAGCCTCTTCAGAAGAGGACTACAACATTTTTCTCTAGAAAAAGCAAAATAAGACCTAGAAAATAAGACAAAAATACTATCAAAAAAATAATGAGGCATTTTCAACCACTGCCTATTTACAGTTGTACCTGTGGAACCCATCTGCCATGCTCAATTAGAGAACAGGTCTTCAGCTATGACCTTCCTTCAGTTTATAATGAGGGAAAAAAACCCATACACAAGAAAAACAGCTTGACTGGTGCAGACAGCTCATTTTCCCCCCAACATCATCTCAGGTATACCTTTTTTCCTCACTAAGGAAACAGGTAACACCAACAGGAGCACATCTCCCAGAAAAGATTTAGCAAGAGATTGAAGGAGCTCTGTCACAGCATACAAAAGCACTGGAAATGGCCCTCTGAACTGTCTGCTTTATTCATTGTTCATGTGCTTTCTACTGTAGTGAGATAAGATTATCTGACACACACAGACAGAAGCCTAACTAATTATGCATTTAAAAAAACAGATTTGGGAAATAATTTATTGTGAGGACAAAGGTTACCAAGCTTACTGAAAACCAGATTATAGTTAGAAATAACAAGAATGCATCCATATTTTCTCCAGTTCTTTCTGCCACTTATTCTACCATACTATAAAGCTCGCAAAGTACCTGTATTACAGCAGGTGTCTGAACAGTAGAAACCACAGCATTTGTTGTTTGAGATAACGTTTTCACAGGAGCAGCTGCTATTTTCTTTACTAACTGTGTGCCAGAATTCTTTGAAAAAATAAAAATAAAAATTAAAAAAATAATAATTACACATGGGCAGAAAACAGTTGTCAGACAAGTCAATGACAAAACAGGTATTGAAGTTGGGGTCAGATACAAACCGAGACACATCCTCTTATGGTTACAATGCAGGCATCATTCACACAGTCCATATACTTAAACACTGCTCAACAAAGCTCTATGCCTACCAGTTTAATATTCAATAACTAGTTCAGAGACATTTAGAGACAATGCATAATCAGAATAAAATGGTTAAAGAAATACGTAAATTGTTACTTTTATATACCTCCCTACTCTTATGTGCTGACCACACTACAAGAGATGGAAGCAAAAAGCCAGCAGAGGTGAGGGAAGGAGGAACATCCTAGGGACATGCCTCAGCTTTACTTAGCTCTGGAGAAAAATCCCACCAGAGGATCACAAGGTTTTAGATACCAGCATTAACCATTTAGGCAGTTTTGGCTGGCATTTTTTTTTCTTTAAATGGTTTACATCATCATCATCATCAGAGAGGAGCTCATTAATTTGAACTTTACCATATGGAACAGCTAGCAAGCTTTTTGCCAAGTGAGAAAGCAAAGCACATAGTGATGTTGGTGCAAAACCAAACACCGCCACCCTGTTCAGAAAGGGTTCAAATGCTCATTTAAGCCTCCATAACTTATTTACAAACCCTGTTATAACTACATAACACACAGCTACGTCAAACTGAAGTTATGAGGGAAGTTACCTGCACAGCACATATTCTGACTGCAGGTGTGCTGGTCGGCACAGATGGTCTCACACTTGCGTTATGTTGTGTCTGGTTCTGTGCTCGTGCTATTGCCTGTTGAGATACCAGCATTAGGTGGCCATTACTGCTTCTGATGAGAACAGTTCCTGTTGTAAAGAAAAAACATTCAAACTGTTAGAATTTAAGTTATATATTATGGCTTTCCTATATTTCTACGGAAGAAATAACTAGACCACACCGATAATGTAATATTGAGTTTATGACTCCAAGGAACAGCTGCCAAGAAATATAAGAACTAAGTGCACATCATCTTTATTACGCATCTTATGACAGGAAAGAATTCCTAAATTCAAGAGAAAAACTTAACCACCGGCCACATTGAAACACTGTGTGCATACAAGATGCAAATTGCAAAGCAGTTCATCATTTGAGCCAAAAAGATATTTTGACCATTAAAACGACACACAAACAACATACACACACACACTGGGATTACTTTAACATCCATTTTAAGCAGTTCTTCAACCTGCAAAATTCATCACCACTATCACACTTGGCTGCCTCGTTAGTTTCTGAACATTTAGGCACATATTTAGAGGCAAAAACACAGCTTAGAGAAAACTGCAGCAGGAACTGAAGCCTGGTTACTATGAGCTCACCCGCCTATATCAGGACCATCCTCCCCAAACAAGAGGGCAGTGGTCTCCCATGAAAATCAAGGTCACTGAGATATCTGAAGCTGTCGCTCTGTCACGGGTGTGTCCAAAGGCATTAAAACACATGGTTTTATTGAAGCAGTTTGCAGCCAAATAGGAAGATACCAATGGGAAAGAATTAAAAACAAAAAAGAAAGAAAAAAAAAAACCCAGACCATTGAGCTACCAAAGCATCCTCCCTCCTCCCCTAAGGGCTCATCTCTGAAAAATTCAGAGGATTCAAAACAATCACAAATACAAAACGCCAGTTGGATACCTGGTCTGTACCACATCAGATCCTTCAAGGGAGCTACAGAGGACCCTACCTTTCTGGTGTCTCACCTCCTTTACCTCCAACAGCAGCTGCTGCAAAGTCCACCACTGAAAACACCATCCTCAAACACCCTCACTTAACACGGACTTTTCAAATAAAAGGAAGGAAGAGGTACAGGAGAATCCAGATACATAAATAAGAGTACAACATTTCCGGAGGACTGCATTACACTTTCTTGCAAGTTATCCAATATCTGAAACCCAGATCTTCTATGCACACTTAGGATCTTTCTTAGTGTAAAACAAAACTGCAGTGAAAGTCTTTACCACTTGGTTAGTCTGAAAGCTGTCAAAATATTGCCATACAATACAGCCTAAAGCACTGCTTCTGTCTGAGTTTAAATGCATACACAGGAAAAGCCACAAGCTTCGTGAGTTGGGTTTTGTTGGGTATGTTTTGGGGCTTTTTAAACAACAGATCAGGCTATAACCACATGCTTAGAAACAGCTTTTCATCCTCCACATCTAAAAGCTTAAGAGGATATTGCAAGACAACACAAAACCTGGTATAAAATTCTGTAACATCAACATATTGCCATTTACATAGCAGACACAAACTGAGAACTGCAAGAGCAGCATCTACATGATCCCCTCCTTTCTCAAGAAGCCTTTACTAGATGGGGCAGATGCACAAGGCAGTTGCATATTCAGAAAAATACTGCTACTCCATCTGACAACTCAGCTTTCTCCTCCTCCACTGACAACTTCACTATAATTACATTTAGGTACAGATGGATCATTTAATTTAATCAATGAACAGCCGGAATTATAGAAAACATATTAGATTTCTCATTTATTTTCATGCCATCTTATTTAGACAGTGATTCATGGCAAACAATTTATCATTAGCCAGAAAAAGGGCATTTTTTTCCTTGTTCACACCACATGCTTATGCAGATTTTACTGAAAAAGAGAAAGCTGACCACATTTGATAGCTTTCTCTCTTGCACTGAAAGAGAGAAAGCTGACATGTATTGCTAGCAATAGCATTTCTCTCTGCTCTAGGTCTGCATTCAGGATGGCAGAAGTGTTGCTACTGGAGATTTCAGGCTTTTCTTTTATAAGCTACTACTCTTTAAGAAGGTGCACATAAACTTACAATTTCCTTCCTTTAGAGATTTGGAATGGATCAAGAGTTAGTTTTCATGTACTTGGATATTTTGTCACTACTCGTTACACTTGTCTGTTAAGTCAAATTATCAGAAGCACATTTTCTTCTTCTGCATTTGAGAAACCACACTGATACCAGTCAATCTGATTACAGGGCTGGGACTGGTTTTGCACTACTGTTCTGAAATTTCAGCTGGCATTCTTCAGAGACGGAGACCCTACTGGGAAAGTATCCCATCCTCCAGTCACCTGAATGGGGGGAATTTCCAGCACAATCTACTTGCTTGACAGGAAATTACCTCAAGAGTGACACAGCTAGAAAGTTTATGCAAATACAACACAGTTCATATGCAAATGTATTAACATCTCTGAAAAAGAAAAGGTAAACAAAAACCGACTACCACAACATTAACAAGTCAAAGTATACCCTTTACATTTGAGGAGGACAGCAATGATCCAGAAAATGATAACTTTCCCCCTAGCAATAGGATTAGGCAACACAAGGACATCCATACTGAATCAGAACACCGTAAAATAATTCGGTGAGAGCATTCACAGAAGTTAACTAAGGCCACTCCAATGGTCCTATAGTGGTCCTTATACTTGCATGTAAGTCAGAGTAAGAAATTGCTCCCCTTGGAATAAACAATAATTTCCCTATCTTCATCCCATTTGGCACAATTTTTAATAAAGAGTGGTAGCGTTTTTGTGCCAGCAGCTCTTTGTGACACTGGCAAAACTATAACTCCAAACCATTATTATGGTAATCTACTAACTACTGCTTCTCTAGGCTTAATGCTATTAATGCCTGATGCTAGCACAGATAAAGCTGAAGGCAAATTTGAAATAGCTGTTAGAGTGACACTTCCATACACTGAAGAGCCACATCTTGTCCAAGCACAAGAGACACAGTTCTGGGCAGTTACAACCTAATGTCACAAAGGGACAGTAAACTGACACATGGATTGCCTGAAACACTCTGAAAGCTGTTGAGAACAGCACTTATTTTTTACCTCTGGTTGCTGCAATTTAATTACAGTTTTTCATAACTTTGATACTCCCTTTCTGCCTGGAAACAAAAGCAATAACCCCATACTGCAGCCAATAGCGCAGACTCCAAGAGGTGGCACAGGAGGTCTCTTATGCCAGAAGAAGAGGTTCCATGGTTTTGAGAGTTCAAAAAGAGAGTTCTTATACACTTTATACAGCTGCACAAGTGTGAAATGAGGGAACAGCAGGTGATGGTAACCTTGAGGTTCCCAGTAGAAAGGTCATATAAACAGACCCGTGCAGCTACCAAGAAGTTACTATCAGTATTGAAGATAAGTGCATGAATCCACATTCTGCACTTGGTGGGGAGGAATGATAGTACTTCTTATCAAGAGCTGTTTTCACATTCACTAGAATGCAAATACTAATAAACTAAATGTGAAAAAAGATCATGTCTTGTAGCCACTGCAAGTCCACACGAAAATGGGGGGAAGGAAGAGACAACACACAAAACAACACAGGACCTCTGAATAGCTGAAACATGAAGTTTCAGCTGACACCTCCCAGCACTGCATTTTAAAATAGAAAAGGTATTGGCAATCCGAGCAAAATATCAGCATCAATGTAACACATGAAGAGCAATAAAGCATCCTCGTAACACTAAGATGCCCTCTTTTGGGCTGCACTTCCAAAAACACACTGTTTGGTAGTTTTACTGGAGTTGTTTCAGAGACCACGAACGCCTTTCTCACTATTGATGCACTTTGATAGTAAGAGCAAGGCACAAGCCCTCTGTGGCCACAAAACTGTTCCTATTGTCAAACCAAAGTGACCATTTACCATCAGTGATTATTTCTTACATGCTTCACTGGAGGACTCGGATGTCTCTTGCAGATTAAAAAACAGCCCTTTGGGCAATGAATTAAGACTTCTGGCCTCAGATATTCTGTCTGTCCCGCCAAAAAGCATGCCTTGGAAAGTTATTTGGTTTTCCTACATTGGCAGAGAAGGCAGTTAAAATACAATCAGCTATTTCAGCCATTTGTTCCCTGCACACCTTTCTTCCTCCAAAGCTACGCATGAGCCATGCTATACCTTCTACCCTTGAAGAGGTCTCATTGAGATCTATACGCTTTCTCCCACACCCTACCTTCTCCTGTAACAGGGGCTGCAGGTATCCTGCCTTCAGGAGGAGAGCCTGGCAACAGTCCTGCAAAGCTCAGGCAGCCAACCACCCAGATCAGCCTCTACCTAGGCATGCCAGCAGTGTGAGCAATGGAAAATCAGAGGCCTTCTAATGAAATTTCATTTCTCAAATTTGAGATCTCTCTGCTACAAATGTTCACTGTCCCAGCACCACCAGTGAAGAAACCCAGCTTGTTCTGAACTTGGTTTAGCACCCATCCCAGGAACTAAGAAATACACAGGCTAGTAGGAGGACAGGCTTCCAGATACCTCTGCATTTTAACTAGAAAGCACGAAAACCTCCGAGCACCAGAGACATGAACAAGAAGCTGTGGGATAACGGCAGAGATCTTCTTATGCCACTGTATGCAATGCCACCTGCGCGGGCTTCACTGTATTTCAGGGAATAGTGTTAAGGAAACCACAATGTTGTTAACATAAAGCTGTGCTGCCAACTGAAGCTCTGGGCTTCATCCAGCAGCATGGAACACCAATGTATACTAAAAGCATCCCACCGTAAGGGCAACTTCTACCACGTAACACGAGCCTGAGGCCATTTCTGAAGGGGAACTTCACCCAGAAATTTCCTGAGATGAACCAGCTGGCATTTGTGCTCCAGTGGAGATACACCTTACGCTGTTACATGTGAAGCTGAAGTTGTCAAGTTAAGCCACCACTTACATTACATGGTTTCTAACCCAACTGCTCAACCAAACAGCTCTAGGAACTGCTGGCTAGGGAATAACGTGAGGAAATGAAAAGAAGAACAAAAAGAAGTCTTTTGTTCCTAAAACAAAATACAAGCAAGAACCAACCACAATGAGACCAAACTCATTTAAGAGAACACAAGTCACAAAAGCTGCTTTCAAAGAAGGGTAAATTTAGCTTATTTCAAAACAAGGAGTGCCTGTATCAGGTATGTTACCAATCTTAGTAAAGTGCACTTCAACATCAATTATAAAAACAAGGCTAAATGGGACTTCCAGGTCTCAAATCAGTAACTGAACAACAAAAATGTTTTAAATCAACAGTAATGCGTTCGAACTCTCTGTTCCTAAACAAATCCCACTCTTTCAGTGAGCTACTCAAAACAAAGGGACAGCTTTTAAGGCAGTTATTTCACGGGGAGACCAAGCTTTAAAAGGGATATTTTAATACGACACTAAATGGCAATTAAAAAATAGTATTTAAGTTTTTTGACTATTTAGGATCATTAAAAATTTGGAAAATAAAAGGCCAAACACTACTAATCCCTGCAACAGCTTTGAATACAGTTTTTGCCTCTAAAGCCATCTTTTGGAAACAAAAAGCATGTTTTTTCCTCTTTAATCCCATTTATTGAGTCCCACAGAGCAGGTCACTTGAAAGTTTTAAAAATACATTACAGGACTGAATAAGACAGACCAAAACAGGGCATTATTAGAGACATAGACTGTTCAGACAGTGATTGGATAAAGATGCATTATGTCATAGATTAGCTGAAAAAGAGTGCTCAAGAGGCACAAAGTGTTAATGCAACACTGTGAAAGACAGTAACTTAACTTTTACATGACTTACATAACCCTTCTAATATGATGGGGCTGTAATGTTTTCAGATGAAGTATGGTCTGTAGTGCATGCAGGAGAACTACTGATTCCCCATGACCCTCACTCGGTACTCGAGTTGTCCGAGATGTCTACTGCAAATTTCTGTAGTGGAGATGAAGAAACAAGGACAACAGCCCAATTTGGAGGCAACATCTAGCTGTGCTTTTCACTGTCTTAGGAATGAAGCTACAGCAAAGATCTAGAGGCCACACCAAGTTACCTCCCCACAGGCTCCCAATAATGATCTCTAACTTCTGCTCTTAAATACAATTTACTTCAGACAACAGATCTTCCATGAAGTCAAAAAGATTGCCTGTTTCTGGCTTTTTTTGGGAAAAACACCTGTGATTGATCTTAGATTTACCTGATAAGCAGGGCAGAGGGCTCATCTACACTGTATGGGGTCAGCATCTACACCACAAAACATTTTACTCCATACAACAAATCATTCCAACCTCTGAAAGTCGATTCTAATTGATGTAAGAAGAATCCAGCAATGCCAAACCCACAATCAATCACTGCTATTGCAGCAACCAGAATCAATCACCACACATACAGGCCCTCAACCAATTAATTCCATTCACATTTTGTTTCACAAACTAAATAATTACATATCTCAGAAATCACCCTCTGTGCTCTTTCCCTTTGTTTCAAGGAAGCTTCTAAACTAATGGGTCTTTATAGCAATGGCTCGGGACCAGTGACTAGCATGTAGATATTGCAGAGTCACAATGAGATGTCAGATTTTGACTTCCAATGAAAGACACCTTGTCTTGCCCACAGATAAGGAAATCATTAATTTCCATGTCAGGAGAAAAATTCAAAGGGCATAATCCCCACATTCTACTACATGTTGTAGCATGTATCCATGCTACAACAGACCACAATAAAAGAAGACCAGTTTAAATAAAATACAACACAATGTTATACCCATAAGTTCTTTAAACATGTTGATGGCATCTTTGCCAACTGCACAAACTGCACTGCAGACTCATGTAGACTCTGGCCTACAACTTTCAAGGTTGATGTCTGACATGTCACCTTTTCAAAGCCAGTGGCCTCGCAGACATTACTGTCCAGCTGACAGCACAGTTCCACCAGCATGAAGTAATGTTTCCCAGACTGTCTGGGTTGCTGTGAGCAGTGTTTTAAACCATGTACCCAAAATGCAGTCACACTAACAGCTCGAGGGGCTTACAGTCCCAGCAAAGGCTGCTGCCTCCCATAACTACAACCTTTCTCTGGCTAAGCACCTTTCCATGCTAACAGTAGGCACCAGCTCCTGAGACAACCAATACAGACACAGGCTTTCCAAGCATTGGGAGCCAGGAAAGTGATGATGCTATCTCTCCTAGGCAGGATGGAGCAGATTCTGATATCTCATTGTTTCAAACAGTCTGGAATAATGGACACCAGGCATCTTTCGGAAGAGTGTAAACAAAGTCCCCTTTCCCTCCCTTCCTCCAGGCACTAGACACGAAGCGCTAAAACTGCAGAAATCTGAAGCCAAGTTTCACACACTGCTCAACCAGCAAGTCTTATCCAAGCTGTTGGAGACTAGCTGCTCATCAATGCATTTTGGTGCCCAGATGGATATCTGTCAACAGTCTAGCAACTGGGCCCCCATAGCGCTGATGACTTTTCACAGAATACAGGCACACATTTCAGCGTTAAGAGTTCTCCTCGACCACACATACAGTTGAGCTTCTTTCCCTGAGCATACATTTATATCCACACAATTTTACAGTTATAGTAGAACTCTTAAGCCAAAGTATAGCTGTACCAGTTGCAAGGGTAGTTAACCTTTTCTTTTTTATAACAAGCAACAGATGTCCATACCAACCATCTAAAGAAAATCTGGACATTGCACTGATACTTGGAGGGGATGTAAATAACCAGAAGGTTTTCTAGGCATAGTTACAAGATGGCACTACTGTTTCTATCTGGATTTGGAGTGTACTAATTACACTTGAATCCTTAGAGATGTTGTTATTATTGCATGTAGGCATAGGGGATTCCCAGCCAACACTGTGTACCACAAGGCAGAGCCTTATTTGATACTGTGATAACATCTAGCTCTTGTCCTTGGGCCACGCATTTCAGCAGCTGGGATCATTTCCCATCAGCATTTCACCATCATATCTTCGTGGTTTGCAACTTTGCACCTTGAGGCTTGGTTGCTTTCCTATCTGAGTAATCAGACAGTTCTAGAATTGTCTACAGCTAAGATGATCTGACTTGAGCATTCTCCGGAACCCAAATTACCTCATACAGAAGCTTCAAATACTTGCAGAGGACTCAGTTGATGGCAGTGAAATAGTACCTCAAAGGACCAAAGTGACACTTCCTTACTCTCAAGACAATTCCTACTGCACTGAAAGAAGCATTCAGTCTCTACACCACATCCTCTCGCGTACTCTCCTAGTATTCACTGGAGTGAAATTCTTTAAATAGCAAATTAGGTGCTTGGCACACTGCAGCCATATATATACAGCACACGGCTTTCTAAGGACCAGAAGGTATGCCAATACCCTGCACTTACCATTTCTGGAACAGCCATTTAGCTGTTAGAGAGAAATCTGAAGCTGCAGTGTTGAACCACAAATCTTAACTTTAAACCAAGAGTTGCTGAAAACGTCATTGGTGTCTTGGTAGTGTTCTAACAAAGAACAAGATCAGTCCCCTTTAAACAAGAGGAGAATAAAGTCAGTTAATTCAGGTTAATTTTACAATGGGACACTTGTTTCCTCATTGCTCACTTGGGGACCAGAAGAAAGCTGAATTCCACTTCATTTCTTCTGAAAGTGCAAATTCACGCCTCAGCTGGATGGCTTTTCACTAGCTAACAAGGGATCGACCCTGAATTTTAACACTGATCACCACCTTGCTCTAAGTGCAACACAGGAAGCAAAAATTATTGCAGAAGACAGCAAAACCTTAATGGGAAGCATTAACTTCTGTCTACATGGATACTGTGGAAACTGTCACCAGAACTGTGTGACATTTGTCAAGTGCCTAGTATGCAAGCCATGTATAAAGGAGTTCTGACTGCACTTAGGCCCTTCAACAGACAGCACTGCCTGCCCCACTGAGACTGCCCGGTAATGCACCACCCATCAGTCAGCTGGACCTGCCTTCCAGGGCTCCACTGGGACTAGGTGGCAACTGCCACTGGGCAAGCTGCCAGGGAAAGTCTTCAGGTGCTGTGCCAACCTGGGCATGCTGTTTCACTCAGCTGTTAATCGAGCCTGGACATCCACCCAAGGAACTCTGACTTCCCAGGCAACTCCTAGGAGTAGCCAGTGCTAATGAAAGCATCTTCTCTGCCTCCACCAAACTGGAAGCGTGCACTGGAAGCAGTCTGCAAACATGAGCTATGAAAATTAAGTGCTACCATATCATCTGACTGTTCTTAAAGCACAGTAAGATGACTGAGCTCCACCAGTTCTCCAGCCTTAACAGACCCTAGATTTGCTCATTAGCAACAAGGATTTTCCATCTATTGCCTTTTTTACCCTGCTTCAGTTGCAATCAGAGACTATTTCCTCAAGACACTGGTGGAAAAGATCCGTTAGTGGACTTTGTTCTAAAGGTGATCCAGATGGCAGAACAGACCTTAATCCTGACAATTTGAATAGTAAGACACTTAAAAACATCTACGGTAATCTTTTCCATTTTGCAAATTGTATTTGCTTTTCTTCTGAAATCATCAGTTTTCAAAAAAGTACCTTCATGCAAAGAGAATTCCGAAAAAAGTATTTGCCTTTTGGTTTTGTCTAAATGGATAATTATTCATCTTTAATAGTTATCAGAAGCATTGCAGTTTACATCAAAACTCACATATGCAACCGTAAATACAATCCTACCCACTAGGCACAGCACAGATTCCAATCACATGGCATAACAAACACCCAGTTCTCTAAGATGACTTAAAAAACCTGGTATTGCAGCTACTCAAAACAACAATACACGAGCTTACCTAGATTTTACCAGCATCTTTAGGAAAAAGAATACTGAAACGTAATTAGTGTTTCTTCCAGCTGTCACTTGTGTGGGGATGATACTATTTTTACTGCAACAAGATGAAAGGTCCTTTAAATACTGCAAAAGCAACACAAGTCAGGCTCATGTTCTCTCTCTTCTAAGGATTAAAAAGAGTTTACTATTCACCACACTGAAGCTGTAATTCTTTGCTATACACTCCAACTAACTGTAAAATCTGAACACCATTTAACATTAAGTTTACCGAGCATAGTATTTCCATGCTTTACAATGCATCTTTTTTTCTTCCTGTGTGTTGGAAAACCATAAATCTGGACATTAGCTTTACATCTTCTGCCAAGATTTGAATCTTAATTCCCACATGGCTGTGCACTTAATTATATGAAGGCATTATTTTGCTGGACACAGTCCTGAAAGCAAAATCAAGTCCTACAGTGTAGCTGAAATTTCAAATGGTTACGCCACAAGACATTTCCTCACTATTATCTAAGTTCGACTTAGCTCTTCAAGCCCACCAAAGCTTTGCTGACCCTTCCTCAGGGGAAAAAAAAAAAAAGTTGATCAGTGTCACCTAATATGAAGAGAGACGTTTGCAGCGAATCCATCCCAAGAAGCCTGTAAAACAGAGGACATTATTGGGATACAAAAGGTTACAAGCATAGATTATTTAGCCCCTACTGGTCTAAGCACAAGTACCATGCCCAGACTTCACGGGATTATCAACATCCAGAAACTGCACACTTAAAAGGAATTTCTAGGATTTTCTGCCTGTTGAAACAAGAAGTCTTTAGATAGCCTACTCCTACTCAAACGTAATATAAACTAAGAGATATTTTAAAATCAGCGCTTCCTCCTATTCTAAAGCAAAGGACCAGACACAAATACGAAAATATCGAATTCCTCGTGTGGTTTTACCACTGAAAAACAACAACTAGAACATGAAGAGGGAGATTCACAGCACTTTGCATGACATGTATTAGGTCAATTTTAAAAACAGAAGGCAGCAGCATCCAGATGTTTATCAGCCTCTTCAGGTTACCCACCTTAGGTTCTAGATATAATTAAGAGAAATCTGACAAGACCAGGCTCCATACCATCCCACTGCAGTTTTGGAATACCCACACCGGTTCTCTCCTTCCCACCCACAGGAGCCAACATGCTGCCTGCCTGCCTCTTGTCACACAGCCCCAGCCACCTGACACAAACAGCAGTTGTGCTTTCTGAAGTTACCACTCTCAGCCTAGATAAGCTGCAGGCAGTGGAAAACCTGCCACAGACAACACAAAACATCCAAGTAAAGACAACTGAGCTGCAAACAGAAACCAAGAAGCTGTACCTGCGGCCGTGCCCCTCTAAGTCAGGTGCAAAGGAAACATAATATGGAGACCATGCCTTGCACCATGCTACCAGTGAAATTACAGCACACTCAGGGCAACTTCTCTTTGCTGACACCACGCTTGCTCAGGCCCACTGGTGTTAGCAGTAATGGAAAGCGTGAAACAGAAATACACACACCAGGGACAGCCAACGCCACAGTGAAGAGTGATGGCCGCTGCTGCCACAGCCCTGTAACCAGCAGCAGTGGCATGAGGTGAGGTTTTCAGAGAGCTTCCCTGCTCTAAGCAGATTGAAGGTAACAATGGAGGATCCCTGGCATCCGGCTCAGTTCTGTCCTTTTTCATCCCATCAGCAGAGAAGCAGATAGATCTGCTAATTGTCCTTTAAATACCTGCTTGTAATGAGGATTCCAGGGCCAGGGATAGTCTGAAAGCACAGACACAGAAGTGACAAAAACCTAAGTTCAAGAAAAGTAAATAAAACCAAGAAACAACATTACTTTTGCTGGTTTTATGCTCTTTTTCTACCCTCCACTTCTCCAAAACATTGTGGGGCCCAGAGACATTAAGGTGAACTACAGACATTTGTCATGGCCCTTGTCACTCCTTCCCCTTAGCAATTATTTCCTCCTGTTTAATTGCACAGCCCATCCATTTCTCTCCCCAACATTAGGCTCAGGTTAACCAAGGACACAATTTCTTGTTAAGCAGATGGTCCATGACATGAGACTTTTTCAGGTTCGTACGCATCAGCACAGGCCACACGGAGCTCCGGACTGAGGCAGCACTGCACTCACCATGCTGGTCTGCTCTCTGCAGACCCTGCCGACAAAGAGGGCAACTGAGGACAGGTCCCTTTGGTAGATCATACAAATTCCCTTCATTTGGGAGCACATAGCCCAACCAAGTCCAAAAGCTGATGGTATGCACGGTCAAAAGACCAAACCCAAACCCCCAAGTCAGACCAGCTGGAGTCCTAGGGCATGCTAAAGCCTTCAGTGGTGGTCAGGCAGGGATGGACTGGTGCAGGAGGATGGCCTTGGGTACCAGCAGCACTGCTCAGATGGCTGGCTGCTCTGCTGAAAAACAGCACTTTGTAGAGGAAACCACTGAATGGTGATGAAAAACCCTTGCTACTCATGAGCAAGTCTGGGTCCTTCAAGACCAGGAGAACTTGCAAAGCTCAGTGATCTTTCCTGGGAAACCAGGCAAAAAGAGGCACTTGGCAAATGGGCAATCTGTGCTCAGAGACATGAGGAGTCAGTCATATCTGGTCATCTACCTTCCACACCTCCTGGTTTTATTCTGAGCAAGAGGAAGGGAGAGGTTGAGATGGAAGAGAAAGAACAGCGTAAATCCCAGATTTCCACAAACCTCAGCTGCCCTCCAGGTCACAGAGGCAAAGGCAGCTCCACTGGTGCCCTTCCTTCCCCAGACTGCAGCACTGTGGAAGCAATGCCCATTCCAGGCCACAAGCAGTTCATGAGTCACTCAGGATGACCAGTAAGAGCAGTGCTGTCCAGCCTTCCTCAGAACAAGCCAACTCAAATATTTCCCTTCCAAACTCACGGGAAGGAGGTTTTCTGTATGCATTTTTCTTAGCAGGTGCCACAAAAGTTGAATGCCGTGATTTTAAACCTAAGTGAATTCTCCCTTATGTGTTTTATCCTGTATGGATAGATTTGACACTTTATTTGAAATACAAATGTTTCAAGCCTAAGAATTTGGTGGTTTATCCCACTTTCTTTTTTTAATGATGCTAACACTTGTAGCTTTAATGCTATTCATCTTGCATTTTTTATTATTAATTAAAAGTTGAATCCATCTAGAAGATAGAGGTAAAATACTGACACTTACTCAAGACAGAATGCATTTTTATATAACCGTATTAACAATTACTTAGACAAGTCTGTTTCCCTGAAACATTGATCCATTTGAAATCTGACAATGTCTATGCTTCTTCTGAAGCACTAAAGTCCATACAGCTATTTTAATTTACAGTGCTGCAGAGTACCAGCACCCCTGAACTTGTGATACAAACACTGCATTGTCCCAGGAGCAAGGAAAACCAAGCTGATGCAACCGGAGGGTAATACTTTTGTTACATCTGCCTACTACCACAATACAAGTCAGATGACATTCAACAGTATACCTGGATGCAACCAAACCCAAGCCAACACAAAAAACCTCTAAGTTTTGCTAACTTGTAGTTCCCAAACCACAGGCAACTCGCATGAGCATCCACCTTCACGGAAAGGTGTTTAACTGAATGTCAATATAGAAAGCAAAAATATTAGATACAAAACCTGAATATCTGGGAAGCCCTGCTACAAAAAGTTAATATATTTCCATCATAGTTCATTTCAGAAGAAAGTTGGCAAGGATTTAGACTCATCCTTGACTGCTGACTACCCAGACATTACAGCATCATGAGTGCTGGGAAATCTACAGTAAAACTGACTGACTAAAGACTTCTTTTTAATTAGCATTATATATTTCCTTGGGAGGTGCATGTCTTTGATAAAGACATTGGGATTAAAAAAAAAATCAGGCAAGGAAAAAAAAAAGCAAATATGCACTACCAGCACAGGGATTACTGTAAAGCCAGTCATCCTTTTCAGCAATATCCGACCTGAAAGTAATTGCAACAGATGCTCCAACAACAGAACTGTCCTGGCAGGAAATAATTATAGCATCAAATAGCAATAAAGTCATTACATATCTTGGGGTCTCAACAGAGCAAGACCAAAACCAGCAGAAGCAAAGTCACTTTTTTCTTAAAAAAAGCATTTAAATACAGCCCAGCAGGGAGAAGTGGGAAGTTCAGAACCAACAGCACATTCTTCCTCCTAAGAGAAAGTGCAGGTAGAAGCCCTGACTAATCCTCTGCTGCTGCTATCCAAACTATTAAGCTGTCTGTATCAGCACTGTGCAATTCCTACGTTAATATTTCCACTGCTGCTATAGGAAGCACATCTGTAAGGGCAGTATCTCTCCAAACCCTTACGTTTCCCACAGAGGGTTTGCAGAAAAAAAAGTGTTTCAAGGAGCAACATGTAATGAACTTTCAACTCTGCCCTCCTTAGGCACAGTAATATTTTGTTCCACGAACAGTCGCACCGGCCTGGTTGTGCCAGTGACAGGAATTCCTGCGGGACTGCCCGGCCGAAGGGGAGCGCGGGCAGCCTGACCCGCTCCGTAAGTTACGGGAGCCGCTCTGCAGCCGCCAATACCCCTCCCCGAGACACTCCTTCATCCAAGTTCCACGAAAGCCTCGAGCAGTCTTTTTCAAGTCATATACCACGGTAACTTGGCCGCTGAGATTTTAGTTACTTCTGCTGCTCCTCGTGCTATCCAGCAAAGTAAGAAGTTGCCTTTATCCAGAGACTTCCAGATCCATCCTCCAGACAGTCTGTAAGCATCCTCAACGCTACGCGACTGAGCCCAGTCACACTGCCAATGCCCTGCAGGGCGGACACACGCCGGTTCCCAGAAGTTTGGGGCAAACAACCAACCCGAAACACACACGGCCACTACCATCACCACCACCCCCGCTGCCCTGCCCGTCCTTCGCCACGGCTCGCCTCCAGCAGCAAGGGCAGCGCGGCGGGCTCCCCATCCTGCACACCGACTCCCCGGCAGCGACGACCGCGACACGGGACATGCCCGCAGCTGGGGCAGCCCGGGACGGATCACTCACCTGGGGGCAGCTGCAAGTTGGCCGGCAACTGGAGGGTGGCCGTGGGCGGCCCCTTGGGTGCCACCGGCCGCGGGACGCCGGGAGCGGCCCCCCGCACCACCGGGGTCCCCGCGGGAGCGGCCGCCGGGCGCGGCGGGGCGACAGCGGGCGCGGGGCCG
>VZRR01008201.1:617-14564 GCA_013398015.1 Oreocharis arfaki | reverse complement strand
GAGGGGAGGGGAGGGGAAGAGAAGGGAGGAGGGAAGAAGGGCGGTCCCACGCCGCCAGCGCGTCCTACTGCGGCGGCGCCCGGCTCGCCCCCACCACCCCTTTGAGCCCGTCCGTGTTTATGGAGCCATGCGGACCCCAGCGCCTCTGCCGTGTTAAAGTTGGTGGCAGCGCAGAGAGCCCGGGAGCCGGAGGGGGACGCGCCCGGAGCCCCGGGATGGGGGTGACGCGTGGGTGGCCGCGGCAGAGCCGCGGAGCTGCTCCTCCCGCCGTGCCAGCCTCCGGCCCGCCTACCTGCGCCAGACCACCCCCGGCTGTACCTGGGCTGCAGGTGTCCTTGGGGCTTCCATTCAAAACAAAAGCAGCTCCGGCAAGTGTGAGAGTTCGCTGTGTCGTGATAGGAACTTGCTGACGGACCGAGATGGCGAAAGCAGCACGAACCTGTAAGGATGAAAGGGACAAAGTTGTCCCGTTTGACCTTCATGCCCGGGGCTCGACTTGAAGAAAGGCTAAGGAGGGACGCGGAATTCGGTCCCACTTGTAAAGCAAGTGTAATCCTGACAGAATACACACAACACAGCTCTAAAAACAAATTTCAGAATATAACTGAAAGTTTTTTCACGTGTGATGGGGAACTCACCATGACCTTCAGTAATTCTGCTTTGAGGTCGTTGTGTATCATAGCCGAGTTTGGGCTAAATTTTAATACGTCCTGAAGCATGTTTTTGCACGTGCTTTATTTTACCCATAAAATTTAAGGGGTGTTGCTTATATCTGCCCAAGTTGAGCACAACATAAGCAATTACAAAATCCATGGCCTCTTGTATGGTTCATTAAAATGGTACAAAAAACACGAAGTCCAAAAAATATTAGGAGGAAAAAAAACTACTCTTGTATTAAACTTCCCTCACAGCTATGTTTTTCGGGTAGAAATGTAGACAAGAAGGGGAAACACTCCTCTTTTTGAACATTTTGAGTAACAACCTTACTTGATTCCACAGTGTTACTGCTTTATATTGCTGTCAGCAGCAACAGAAACACTTAGAGAAGAGAAATTGCTCACCAATTGCCATGCCTATCCTATTACAGAACAAATCAGACCAAAATCTCAAAGAGGTGGCTACAGCAATGATCACAGTTTCCAAGTGTCAGAGCAAGCTTGGAAGATGGTGAAGGAGGGAGGTGATAACACAAGAGTGAGCATCTTCTGCACCTTTTACAGATCTGCCAAGGCTGACCAAATTACATCACTTCTTACTCATATGGAGCTGTTACACACACTAAGTAACAACCAGGGCACAGTGAGTTACCTCCTACATGCCAAAGGATGCACAGAGACCTGGAGACCGGGACACTTCAGTTTCAGCAGAGACCAGCAGTGACTGATGGCAGAAGGGAAGATGATACAAAGCCAGGCATCATGTCTATTGTTCTTGGACTTCAGGAAGAGTGGAGTTGACTTCTTACTTAAAGTCAAGTTTTTATCTTCTTGTGGCCATTGAACTTTTGAGGGAGTNCCCCCCCCCCCCCATGCAAATGCTCAGGAGTGAAAGCGTATCTGAAAGAGGCAAAAAGAAACAGCTGAAGACAACAGAAATGTATGCACTAAAGCTGCAAAGAACAGCAGTCTGTGAAAATAGGAAGTACAAAATACAGCACAGTGAGAGAAAGAAATACACAAATCAAGGAGCAAAGGAAGCAATATGAAATGCGCTACAAGAAAAGGCATAGCACAATTAAAATAAAGACAAAAAACCCCTATAGCCCAGGGAACAAAGCCCAGAAAATTTAGAAACATGCATATCTTTAAAAAAATAAAAAGCTAAAGTGTCCTCTCCAAACAAAGCAGAGGCACCCATCATTCTATGAAACAGCACAGGAAATAACAGGAAGAGTCCTTTTTCCACACTGGAAAAACCTGCTATCATAGAGGCCCAGTACACAGTCTTTATTAATAAAGTTAAGAAAAATGGAAAAAGTCATTCAGAATAAAAGGGAAAAAATAATCTGGAACTTGAAAGCTATTTTTCATAACTGAACAGGTTACAGCATGTAAGGAAAGTTATTTTCGTCATTACGTGGAGTTTTGGGGTTTTTAAAAATCTCTATTCTCTTGGGTAAATCCGACCATCAGAAAAATCCCATACATTGAAAAACTCTGAATTAAGTCATCATTCCTGTCTACACTCTCTTTTACCCCAAGACCTTGCCCATGGGATACTGCTAAGTGTGGTAACTACTTTTCAAAGTAAGCTGAAGGTACATCTAACTGTTCCTTCCATGACCACCCAGCCTCGGCAAACTGACCTGTGTCACTACTTCAAATAACCCGTGAATGGGCTCATCTGACATTCGTACAGATGTACCTTCTTTACCTTCCAGGCATAGGAAAGCATTGCAGCAAACAGCAGCTCAGATTTCCTTCCCAGGAGCTATTAGGCTATATAGATACTGCCTGTAGTTTGCTCTGCATAACCAGTTTCCAACAGCTGAGACCTCCACAGTGCGCACTGAATCAGTCTGTGCTGTTCTGAGCTTTCTGGAGGCTTTCAAATTGCGTATTTACAATACGAACCACCCTCCATTAAGCCACTCACCCTCTAAAATTTCTGCCCACAGCAGGCCTTAACTCTTCCGAAGACAAACCTTTATAAGTCTTTAGGTCTGAAGCCAGTTTCACATTCAACAATGGTTTCAGCTTCCTATAATCCTGTAAAATCTATCTAGTACGCTTCAACGGTTTTAAATCTGTCCGTGATCCTTTCTACGTAAGTTTTATATTCTCTCATTTGGAAATGTAGGAATAGAATACATGACCAAAAAGACTAAGAAATGGGAATAAAAGTTGTAAATGTGTATCTGTTCACTAATGAAAACAACCAAGTGAAATCATAGCTAGCTGTTTAATATCAGCAGTAACCACACCTGCATTTTGGTTGCAACTTGAGTAGATTTTTTAGTTTGTTTGTTTATAGTCAGAGTTACAGTCTGCCCTGTTTTTTCTGTCTTGACTGATGATCTTTTTATGGAGATGCCTCTTTCTTTCAGATATTCAGGTCACAACGTATACACAGATTTGCATAAGTCAGAGTTTGTTCCATGAGGTACAGTACCCTGCAGCTTTAAAACCTTATAAAACATTTAAAAGTACAACAGGAAGGTATAATAAAAGAATTGGCATATACTTTTATCCTGTTATAAGACAAGGCTTGGTTGACTACACTGAGCTACTAATAGCAAGAAAGGCAACAGTGAGATGTGAAGTCCCAGCGGTGGAATTCCTGTCTGGCTGTACACCTGCAGTGCCAGCTGATTTGAGGAACCCCAAGCTACATCACAGAATCATAGAAACACTTATGTTGGAAAAGACCACCAAGATCATCAAGTCCAACCACTACCCTGCACTGCCAAGTCAATCACTAAACCGTATCCCTCAGTACTGCACACACAGGTTGTTTCAACACCTCCAGGGATTGTGACTTAACCACTTCCCTGGGCAGCCTGTTACAATGCTCAACAGCCCTTTTAGTGAAGAAATTTTTCCTTATCTCCAATCTAAACCTCCCCTGGCACAATCTGAGGCCATTTCCTCTTGTCTTATCACTTGTTAATTGGGAGATCAACTCTCACCTGGCTATACCCTCCTTTCAAGTAGTTGTAGAGAGAGATAAGGGCATCCCTCAGCCTCCTCTTCTCCAAACTAAACAGCCCCAACTCCCGTAGCCATTCCCTAAACAACTTGCGCTCCAGACCCTTCCCCAGCTCTGTTGCCCTTCTCTGGACATGCTCCAGCAGCTCAGCGTCCTTCTTGTCGTGAGAGGCCCAGAACTGAACTCAGGATTTCAGGTGCAGCCTCACCAGTGCTGAGTACAGGGGGCCAGTCGCTGCCCTGGCCCTGCTGGCCACACTATTGCTGATACAGGCCAGAATGCCATTGTTCTTCTTGGCCACCTGGGCACAGCTCGCTCATGATCAGCTGGAAGTGATCTGATGAGGTGGGAAGGTCTGGAAAGCAGACACATCTCACAAGCTTGGCTGTAAGTGAGAAAGGTAGATCAGAAAACTAAGTGAACAAAGGAAAAAAGAAGGGAAGAATGGGTGTGAGCAATAGACATGTAGCTGAAAATGTACAGTAATAGTAAACAGGTACAGTAAAAATGCCTCTACAAAAGAGATCCACAGTATTAAAGCTTAGCCATTGGGAACAAATATAGTCTCAACAGAACACAACAGAGTAAAACCAACTGATCTCAGACTTAACATTTTAAGAATTACAGAACTATACTATGAAGTTATACTGGATACCACTTGCTATCCAGTAAACCTTGCTAAAAGAAAGGAGTTTTATCACTGAAGCTGCAGTGGCCTATAATAATACAGCATTATGTAAAGTGACATTGCTATTTTATTTATTTATTGATATTGCTCATGAATAATGTACAGCATTGCAACACTCAGTAAATGAAACAGAACACAAGTAAGATCTTTACTGGACTCATAGTACCACTGAGCAGTAATTATCCTATTTGCAACAATTACAAAAAAAGGAGAAGAAAAAAGGAGAAGAAAAGGTTCTGATAGATTGTACATATCCCGTACCACCACTAACCCAGGCCAATCATCAGCTTCTGCAAAACATGTCAGTAATTTTTTTTTGTGGCAAATGTATGTGCAAGGAAAAAAAAAATAGATAAATACATGCCTATTTACATAGCACAAATATAGAGAGTAGCATGAGTCTAGCTCCATCATGTTTCAGGAAAACTACAAAACTCAGAGAGAAACAAGTTCATTCAGGAACTCTGTGCACTGTGGACCATTACTGCCTCTTAGAGCTTCAAAAACATTATGCTGTCATAATTGTTCTGTGACTTTAAATCTTCTTCCCTTATCTGCTTCTGTAACTTGTATTTCAATATCTTTTGCATTAAAATCTGAGTAAAACAAAATTATTAATGCCACGGATTTCCAGTTGTGATGCTCCAATCTATTTAGTTACATTCCACAGCAAAAACTGTGCAGCTAAATATTGTAAAGCATTTCAAAACAATGCAAACAGGCATAATCAGATTTATAAATCAGATGAAGGCCACTTAAAAGACCCCTGGCAACCAAGAGTGGAGTTACCAAAGGGGCTAAATGGAGCTGCATCCCCTTCCCATCACTTAACACCTGCCACAATAAGGCTGAGCAAAAGCTGTAACACAGACTACACCAGTAAAATCTAAAATCCAACTGCAGACAAATTAAAACTGGTGTTGATGTTCACCTACATCCTTAAAACAGAGACTGGAATTTTGTTGAAGCATATAGGATATCTTCCTGTTCTTTCACACTGTGCCCCAGTATAAAACAAACTCAAATGTCAGCCAGAGCTATATTCCATCAGGCACTTTTCAAAATTTAAGAATATGTACTGTATTTAATTGTATTTTTCAGCATTTAATAAACTAATAGTTAGGCTGCTATTAGAAATTTTTCTTTCTAAAAGAAAACAGAACACTCAAGGATTAACGCTCTGGTGATTATTCCAAATTTGTTGAGAAAATAAACCTACAGCGCAGTTACTTTTTGTCTTGGGGAAAAAAAAGAAAAGAAAGAAAAGAAACATAAACCCAACCTGAAAACCCCAGTGCTGACTGGAAAAAGGACACAGCAAATCAGTTTCATCAGGGCAAATGATGTACTTTCCTTCCAATGACAAGGCTGTGTCCTTGTTTTCCTTTATCCTCACAAGTATCACATTGTAGAAAACTATTGTTGGAGTGGTGTGTTTAATTTCCACCTCCCTATGGTCACATATTGTCTTGGATTAAGCAAGTGCATGTTTTGTTGCTGAACTGCTGGTCTTCCACTGGGAATTCATAATTTGATTCACCCTTAATACATGAAGAGCATAAAAGCATAGAAAGATAATGACTTTTGAACCTTAAACTGCAATCTTGTTTCCTTATTTTGGTTCCATTGATATTTCAAAGAAACTGGTTTACTGGATCAAAAAATAAAAAGTGTCTGCAAAGAATACCTGGATTTATCTTTTCTTTTCTTTTGGTCATTAATAAAAATATAAAGTTTTTTTCCCTTCCTATTGCCTCCCTCACACTGTCGTCATATTTGAAGGGGGAAAGAGGGGTATTTTAAACTTTGAACAAATGTTAAAACTGAAAAGTAGTCTAATGTCAAAAGCATTAATGTAACACGAATTATTTGCCCTGTTGAAACGTTTGGGAAAATACATTTACATATTGTTCTCTTCCCTACTTTTTCTGTGCTGTTTCCGAAACATGCGAGTCACAGTCACTTGCTGTACTATTGTACTGGGAGAGAGAAAATGCACACTGAATTTCAAAGTGCACACTTGTTAAAATTTGTTACTCAAGAGGAAGACCTAGAGACAGGCAATACCCTCTGGTGCTCCATCATCCTCATAGTAAAAAAAACCAACAAACAAACCTCATGTTCAACATAATTTCCTGCTTTTCAGTTTGAGCCTGTTACCTCAGGTCTTGTCACTGAGCACCACTGGGTCCTCTTTGCACCCTCCCGTCAGGTATTTATAGACAACGACTTTGTCTCCCTGAGCCTTCTCTTCTCCAGGCTGAGCAGTCCCAACCCTCTCAACCTTTCCTGATAGGTGAGATGCTCCAGTCCTTTCACCATCCTTGGGGCCCTTTGCTGGACTCTCTCCAGTCCATGCATGTCTCTCTTGAGCTGGGGCGCCCAGAACTGAACACAGCACTCCAGGTGTGGCCTCACCAGCGCTGAGCAGAGAGGAAAGATTGCCTTCCTTTAACCTGCTGGCAAGACTTTGTAGAGGTAGTATTACAGTAACTATTACAAAAATAAGAATACTGCATTCTGATAATATCTTTTAATGCAAATTTTTGTATATACTATAAAGCCCATGTCTTCCACTTATGATAGAAACAGAAGCTATTAAGCTACAAAGAGACCACAACATGTCAGAAACACTGTGATAAGGATCACTACAGGATAAAACACTGCTATAATTTTCATCATTTTCAAAGACAATGATAATGTCTTATACAACCCACACAAGTAGCATGTTACCATACACCTTCCTACACTGCTTCCTGCATGAAATGTTCCCAACAGTGTCTTACACTATTATAAATCAGCAGCAGCCATTATAGCTCCCAGCACTATCAATCTACAGAGACACTACAAAAGTCACCTAACATTGTACGACCAGATGTTAGGGGAGATTTCATACATCAATTTGAATGCACAGGTGTCACCTGGAATAATTTTTGTGAGAAGATTTTGCATACCATTTATATAATTGTTTCCTGTAGAGTCATTAATACATACCTGAGATGGCTGTTTTCTCCTTATTATAGCAAGTTCCATGTTTTTTCCACCAGATTTCACAGTGTAGCACACAATGAAATCATTAAAACAAGTATATTTACCAAGTATTTTGCATTTTCATGAAGGAAAGAAGCCCTGTCTGCCAGGTCAACAATTTCCCCTCACAGCTCCCAGTTAGACTCTGCTAGTGTTTCACTTCATCTTAGGGTATCTAGGAAGATAAATACATGAGAACAGCAGTTCTCAACTGTTTTCATGCCACACAGGTCTTTTTCTTTACATAAACTATTCTGGCAACTCTTGTTTGCCAGAACCTCTTCTGAGTGACAACTATGCAAAGGACAAAAATTTCAATACCTTTAACACACTCCTGTGAGCAATAGTTGAAGGAACTCGAATTCTGTCCGTGGTTAGAAGCATTCCAAGTAAGCTGAGATGGAGACTATTTCACTAACCCACGTAGGTCTATATTCAGCATTTTAGGAATGCCATGGCTGAGTTTGGCATGGTTTTGTGCAAAAACAGCCAAGAAGCTCAGTTTGAAAGAACTGCCAAAGTTCAGTACATATTTCTTTACATCAGAGAAGAAAAAAAAGACATGCACAGGGTTTCTCTCAAATGGAATTCCAAACTTTTTCCAGTTTTTAGCATCTAAATCGCTATCAGCTTCCTGGTGAATTGAAGAGTATCCCCATGGTCTGGTGTGCAAGACTAGCTTCTAGTGCTGTTTTCTCTTCCTGTATTATCTAGAGAATAAATATTTTAGTGGTTCAGTGATTATCTTTCCCTCTCTGAAGTTCAATAACAAAAAATTTATTCTAATATAATAACACTAAAAAACCCCAATCAATAGCATTTATTCATTTAGAAGAGATGCAGAAGGTGGGCAGAATCTTCACCTGGGATTACTGAGGAGCTGATTATGACCATTTTCATCTGTGCCATGACTTCGTCAACTGACAGTATCCCTGGTGGTCCAACTGCCAACACACCTCCACCAATCCTGCAGACAAGGTTCCATCAGCATTTTCTTGAAATTAAAATGAGAATGGCAAGAAAGGTGTCCTGCACTGTTTACAGTGAAAAAAAGTGTATTCAGAGGATGGGAAAAGCAGATGGGAGCTAGGGCTTCCCTGCTTTCTGTCTTTTGGGAATCAAGCAGAGAACATGAACAGTAATCCAATTAACTATTCTCTTGAGGCAAAAACTAGGGAATAAGAGGCAAGTACAGGCGGGTCCCAGCAGGACAGGAAACCAAGAAGGTGTGATGGGCACATCACAGTATAGAAGAGTAGATGGCTGCAAAGTGAAACACCACCACTTGTGTTGGTAAGTACCTCTGCCACCACCCAGTAGCACACACTAATGTGAGAGTTTAGACTGATCTAAGTCAGTGCTGTGGCTTTGCTCTTTGAACTGCTTCCCTTTCTTCTGAGTCTCTGCTGGCTCTCACCTCACCTGGGTGAGACACTGCAAGAAACCTTCTCTGGTTTTCCTGGCTTATGTCTGCCCTGCAGGGCTTCCAGCCTGGTTTACCACACCCCAGCCAGGCAGCAAGGCCACCACAAAAGTGTCAGTGGGAGAGCACAGCCTGGGGTAAGACCTTTGCTTTGTGGTGGGCAGGTAGCAATGACCAGTTGGCTTAGTGGTCATATGGAACTGTACAGTGAGATGCCATGTATGCTCTACGGATTTCTGCTGACATTATGGTGAGCTTTCACGCAGTTTTGCTTTCATTCAGTCCTCCTCTGAAGGAAAATATTCCTTGTGGAGGCAAATGTTCAAAAGTGCTGGCTTATACATGTTTGGAAGAGGGGTCTCTTTTATGAGATTGACATGTCAAGAGGTCGCATCTAGGGCAGGAAAAGGAGGATGGCAGCAGAGATTTAAGCCCAAAGTTGTCTTCCAAGTCTCCAGAAATATTTCCAGTATCATCCTCATTTGTTTTGATGAATTTGAGCTGTAGGTTAGCCTATATTGTCCCTTTCAGTCTGCCTATTGCCGTTGGAATTAGTAAAAACCAACTTGTGCTGTCCAAGTGGCTTGTTCCTAATGATGAGATGCAAACAGACACCTAAAAAATGATTTAATAATTAAAAAAAGGACCACTAATTTTGAAAAATCAGAATTATTCCCACTGGCCCCAAAAGAATCCCTTACCTATATTCAAAACAGTTGTGTAGAAGCCTTCATGTCCTACTACCAATCTCCCAAAGCATAGTGTCCATCTTTACAATATTCTTCATAAATTCATAGTTATTAAATTATCTTCATAAATTCAGTCTTCATAAATTCAATTTTAAAGGTCTCCTATGTATCATATACTTGCAAGGCAACATGTTGTAGTGCAATAACTGGTAACAATACCTGCAAAAGCCAAACCAGTGCATACATTCTCCTCACAGTCCTTTCCTCTTGAAGCTTGGTGACATTTTTGTTTTCGTGTACCCAACGCATCTGTATCCAGCCCTCAAATTCCATCCTGTTAAATAAGGATAAATTTTTCTTATCCCCAATATTTATTTATGTTATGCAGAGGAGATGTTGTAATAATAAGTCTTTGCACAAGGACATTGGCAAACAGTTATGTGGAGGCTGTGTTATCCTCTTCAAATTAGAAATAATAACATCTGACACCTGTTTAGAAGGAAAAATTCTAAGGTATGGTAAACATCACAGCAAAAAGTTTTGAAGTTGCAAAACTTGTGGTTTACAAATACAGTACAGATAGCCAGCCCCTGGACAAAGGGCTTACAACCAAGTAGAAAAGAAAGGAAATAAAATGGTTACAGACATGAGAGCCCAGGCAGATAGCAGGTCAGCACAGATCAATGTGGTAAGTAGTATTCTCAGTATATTCACTGTTTATAGGTGCAGTCATGGCTAAGATGATCTAAAAGTTAACCGCTGACAAAGAAAGGTAAAGCTGCTCCCCTCTTCTGCCCCATGAGTCATCTTCCCTTGCTTTGACATTGAAACTCATCTGCTCCCCATCTGTGAAACTGAACAGGCAGAAAAGTGCTTTTAAAGAAAGGCAGTTGTCCTTCTGCTGATTTAGCTTCCTTAAACATCTCACTACATGATCGGAAAAGCGATGGCACAGGAGACAGAGTGGGAACACAAGTGAGTGTAGAGGGGACTGAAGGAAAAACACGGATTTTGGTAACAGCTAGCTGTGAGGTTTACTTAGCTGTAAGGTTATGCCAGACTGCAACTTAAACGCTGTCACTGCTTTCATAAGTATTTTGGTGGGGATGAGTTTTGAAGGCAGATGTACTAAAGATATATATGAGAAGCTCCTTTTATAGTCACAGGTAGAAAGAAAGAAAGGTGAAGACGGCTGCTTTGAAAACTTCTGACAGAGACTAATGGAATGAATGGCAGAGTCAACGTCTCAAGAGCAGATAATAACTTTGTTGCTTTCTCAGTTGTTTGAAACTCAGCACTTCCCCTCATAAAACCTTTTTCTTAGAAGATGCAAATAAATAAAAAAAGAAAAGAAAGAAAACTGACCAGCACCGTGTCGGATCTGACGATGGACTGAAGAAATTAAACGAATGATAGGATCAGTGATAAATAAACAAGGATTTTGAGCTGAACGTCTCAAGCATGACTGAAATACAACATAAGCAACCCCTCTCTTGCTTAGTCAGTCTTCCTCAAAGATGTTCTCCTACCAACACTAACAAATAGATGTAAAAGAGGGCTTACAGGAACACATGTAGTTCTTTCCTGGCAGAAATGTATCTTCTTATCCAGCACTCAAGAAAGAAAAGATCTTTTAGTACACTACGTACAAAACTCATCCCTTTTTTACACAACCTTTTTATGATAAATATTCTCCTTGTCATTAACCTAAGACCAGAGTTTTGTCACATCACAACCAACATCAAACTACAGTTTTTGTGACTATTTTATATGAAGTACACATGGGGTAAATGATTACATGAGTAAATACACAAAGCTATGTATTATTTTAGAAGACAAAACCTGGTCTTTGGTCATTTAGGAAGAATAACAGACTGTAATTTCATACTTGTGTTATAAAATGTTTGCTCTTTTCAGAAGTCCAAACCAACAGCTACATGCAATCTAGCCATCAATTCTACTTGTTTCAGAGCTCATAAAACTTCCATTTTAAATTATGCAAACTAAAGTTTTCATAGACAAGTTCATGTTACATCGTCAATCCATTAAAATTTTTTCCTCTGTTCTAGCCGTAAAATTCATTACTTTGCTAACAAAAATTCGGTCTGAGCCAATAAATATCAATAAACATAGGAGGTTTAATTTGCTTCTCTTCACCAGAGCTGACCACTCTCTCTTCCACTTTGCTCTCCTTGTCATCATTTCTGATTAATTTTATTTTTTTCTGTTTCCTTTCTCCAGAGAGCAAAGTTACCTCAATTCTTCATTCATGGGTTATAATTTTTTTTCCTCACCAGTGTCTAGTCAACTTTCCAAGCTGATGCTGACCAAATAGTATTCTGAGAAAGACAGGGATAAAAAAAAATAAGTTCTAGGCTTAGTATTTTCAATAAATACATAAACAATGAATCCTACAAAAGATAATTCTTCCAAACTGAATTATTCTCAATAGTTAAATCAGCAGGGTAAAATGATGCATCATGTACAGCAGAATCAAAGGCCCACTTGGAATGACTAAGAAAGAATATAGCATTTAGAAAATGGCATAATGAATTTATTTGAGCAATAGTACCTTATTCCTGCAAAAATATAAACACCTAATAGCTAGACTGTGAATGTCTTTAGAAAATTATACAAAAACACATTTTGTCATTTCTAGAAGAGTAGTAGCTTTTAATAATGAAGGTTATAGTCTAGAAAGAACCCCTCAGTTTTATTCCTATTGAATCAATAAAAAAGAGGCATAAGTATTATTATGGCCTACATTCCCATCAGCAAGGCTTCTAATCAGTCTTTAGAATTTCAGAATGTTTTTTGCTTTAGAACTTAGAATTTTTCTTACTGATATCAAGAGCAAACTCAACTTGATTTTCAGACTGACTTAATAGATATATTGCTATTTTACTTGCAAAACAATATACTGCAATTATGGGATAACACTTTTTTAAAGTATCTTTTTGTATGAGAGGCATGCTTTAAAATTTCATATTGAATAAAAGGAAAAGAGAGTGGTAAAAAACATTGCTACATCTTTAAAATAAATACTCGAAAACAACATAGTTACTGTTTTTTCTATGTTGCTTGTAGAAAATTGCAGTCAATTCCTATTTGTTGGATAGTTCAGAGGCAATTTACTTATTTCTAGGATATATCCCTTGTTGCCCTCATTTTAAGATAAAGGTCTACAGTTCCTACCTTGCAAATACCAACTCTGGACGCTGTAATTAAAGTGAATCTGTGCCTGCTCCCTGCTTCTCCTGGACCTCAACATTCCCACCACCTTTTGGTGTGCCTGCTCCTGTGAGTACAGGTGGAAGATCCTTCTGGGCAGGGGGGAGGACACCTCACATGCCACGGGAATACTCCAATATTATGTCACCCTTTTGCCTGCCTGGAACAGTTGCACACCTGCTTTCCTCAGTGGCATATCCAGCAGCCATGATCCCCTACAGGCCAGATTTCTCCCCATGGATGTGGTCTCCTGTTTTTCACAGCAGACCCCCTCTGCCCAGGGGACACTCTTCTCACAGACTGTACTCACACAAAGCAGCTTCCTTCTCCTTTTTGCTCCTTCTTAGAAAGAAACACACATGCATGCATGCAAGGAGTCTGCACGGATGAACATGAGCAAGGAGCTCCTGACGAAACCCAAACATAAAAATGAAGCATACCTGAGGTGGAAGCAAGGACAGGCAATCTGGAGGAATACAGACACTGTCTGAGCATGCAGAGAGGGGATATCTTACTAATCTCAACCTCAGTTCAGTCTTTAGACATTATCTCCTGTACAGTCTCACAGGCAAATGGATGAAGTACAGACTACGAGAGTGAGGCGTATGAATATCAGCTGAACCATCAGTCTTACAGAGTTGTGATCAGCAGCAGATCAGGAGTCCAGCTGGGGGCCAGTCAACAGAGATATACATCTCAGGAGTCACTGCTGGGGCCATTGCTGTTCAGCTTCTTCATTACTGACCTGGATGACTGTGGAGGATTCTCCTTCGCTTTGGCCTGTCCGCCAGGCGGATCCCTCCTCCCTCGTGTGGGGCTCCTCCTGTGAGGAGGAGTCAGAAGGCGGGGTTGAGGTCTAAAGACCCGCCCCTTTTCTAGTAAGTTCTGTTACACTCGATGTTTCATTGGTTATGTTGTATATCTATTACATTGTACCCCTCCCCTCCTTAATTTCGATTGGACCCTCAGATCCTCAGACCCTCCTCTCGCGATCCCCAGTTGGTTGAACCCTGGACCCCGCCCCCGTTCCGGGCTCCCTTTTAAACCCCTGCACGTCCCCTCTCTCCTCGGAGTTCTCCCTCAGAGCTCTCCGCTCCTGACCCCCGTGTACCCCAGTTGGAAATAAAGGAGACTTTGGGAGACCCCCTCCCGCGCCTCTTAGCCTCTCCATTCGCAGCGATCGCGCCTTCCCTCCGCCTCGCGGGGAGCCTGCACCATTTGGGTGAGGCACCCACCCG
>VZRR01008173.1:0-21479 GCA_013398015.1 Oreocharis arfaki | reverse complement strand
GGGGGGCACGCCTTCCCCATGGCCCCGCCCCCTCGTGGGTGCAGGCCGCCATAGGCTGGGCGCTCTGTCTCTGTGCTCCGTCGGCCACGCCCATTGTGACGCCACCGCGCGGCCACGTGGCCCAGGGGGGCCGGGGGCTTTCGGGTCCGCCGGGGGTCCCGGGCCCTGCGACCCCCGGCCCGGGGCGATGTCCCCGCACAACCCCGGGCCCTGCTCCGGCCTAGTTCACGGAGAGATTGATCTGAGGTCCCGGGCGGTGCATCAGCTCGCACTGTGGGGAGAGTAGAGGTTTTGGGGCTGGCGCCGCGCCCACCCCGGGCGCCCCCGCGCCAGCTCCGCCGGCGGCTCGGCCCCCGGGGCGGCTGTGGCCGAGCGAGGCTCTTAGGACACCACCGACCTCCTCGTCTCTGCTTCCCTGCTCCGGCCGCTCCCGGGGGTGTGTCCCCGCCGCCCCTGGCCCTGGCAGGGGCCCGTCCAGCCAGCTCAGGTCGTGCGGGGAGAAGATGCGCTCCAGCCCCTTCCGGATCCCCACCAGCGCCAGCAGCTGCGGCCGGGGCCAGGCACGGGTCAGCATCGCTGGGGCCGGGGGACAGGCAGCATCTCTCTGTCACATCCCTCTGTCGCCCCAGGAGATGCCATGGTGGCCTGTCACCTCTCCTGGCTCTGTCCCAGGGGACCGTACTTGCCCAACAGTGACACTCGGCCTCTGGTGACAGCCCCACGACCCCATCCCAGGGTGTGAAGGCTGGTGGCAAAGCCACGCAGTGGCTCCAGAGGGCTCCTGCCAGCCCTTGGGTGTCTGAGCACCCCCATGCACCACTCGCCAGCGCTCATGTCCCCTCCCAAAGGATCGTGCTGGGCTCGGTGATGCTCGGGGTGGGGGTCGGCAGCAACCAGCCCGGCACCAAAGCCGTGCTGCCGATTCAAGGGGTGTCATACCATCACTGGGAAAATAATAGCGGCCGTGGTGGACTTGAGAACCCAGAGCAGGGCCAGGCAGAGCAGCTGGATGACGGTGAAAAGGTGCACCCGGCGCAGAGGCACGTGGCGGAGGTAGGCAAGGTCTGGCTGGTGCTTGGCTGGCATCAGGAGCAGCCGCACACGGTCCATGAGCTGTAGCGAGAGGATGGCAGGTGGGTCACACCTGTCCTGGGCAACGCTCACCCACCTCCCTGTTGGCACCAGGGCCAGCAGGATGGGGTTGCACCATCATTTCTGCAGTTCAGCCCTCCTGCCGTCTGTGCTGACCCCCAGCTGGTGCCTGAGCCAGTGCGTTCGTCTGTAACACCAGGAGTCCTGGTACCACCATCACCCCAGGCCGGGGGAGCGCTTTCCAGGCAGACCTTTAGAAAGAACTCTAGCTGCCCTTATAGGATTGATTGAGAGATAACATCCCTCAATCCCCCTCACTTCACAGGAAACTGCTGCAGCCTCCTCCAGAGCACAGCTCTGGATTTCCCAAGCAGGAGGGAAGGTGGGAGTTTCCCAGCCTGTCATCCAGAGCAGGGTAATTGCAAGGAGACCATACTATTTAGAGGAAAAAGTGGTGTAGATAATCCTGGAATGGGGGTTTTTTCCCCCTCAGTTGGTTTCTCGGGAGAAGAACAGAACTGGCACATGAGCAGCAATACCAGAACCAAAGCATTGTCATGTCCCAGCTCTGCCTGCAGCTCCCAGGTGAGGAAATCCCTGTGGCTTTGAGAGCAAGGCTGTGTTATCCACTGGTCCCACTTCTCCCAAACCACCTGATCCATCAGCACACAAGTTTCTCCTGCTCCTCAGCATCCCAGAGCCCTGCTTTTCCCTTTCCTTTACCCTAGAAAGGTCCCTCTCTTCCTCCTCGTCCTGGGCCTGGTGGGAGACAGCTCCGTGCCAGGCTGTACACCACACAGAGCTAAAACCCAGGCTCTGCTGTGCAGTGGTGGCTGTTGCTGAGCAAACCCCCTCCTCCCCCAAAACCAGCCCCCACCAGCAGCCCCTCCCAGTGCAGCCCTCCCTCACCTGGATGCTGTTCAGCGCCGCCACCCCCATGTGCAGGAACACCCCATAAAGCACCGGCATCGGGATGTGCTGCAAGACAGTGGATGGGGGATCAGCAGGGCTGTTCCCTGGGGGTCTCTGCCTGCTAAGTGTCCTCTCATGTAAAAGCCTGCATGTGTGTCCACAGCCTTTGCCTCCTTTACTCCCAACAGCCCAGCCTGGCCTTATTGAACCACTTGAGGTTCACATGAGCCCACATCCTCCTCCACGGTCCCTTTGGATAGCATCTCAGCCCCCAGGTGTGTCCCTGTACCTCAGCTTGGTGCCATCTGCAAATGTGGTCCATCCTGCAATCTATGTCTTTGAGGACGATATTAAATAGTGTGGGTCCAGTAGGAATGCTTGGAAGACACCACTTCTTACTAAATTCTGTTTGGAATTGGACTACTGACTGTAAATCTCTGGACACGACCATCCAACCAATCCCTGTTCCATCTAACAGTTCTTCCATCAAATCCAGTTTGGAGGTGAGAATGCTGGGAGGGCCTCCTATCAAAGGCTGTACAAGACCAGCCTCAGAGGTGAGGAAAGAGGACGAGGAAAAGAGACCTCCTGTCTGAACACAGGTACTCCAGGGCCACTGGAGAGGCTTTTCCTGGCATGGCAGTGGCAGCAGGTGAAAGCCAAAAGCAGCCAGGTCATCCATGTGGCAGTGTGGAGAGGTAGTGGTGGCATGTGTTTGGGGAGCACAAGGACCCCAATACACACAGGGAGGATGGACAGCTGGCATGGGGCCACAGTGCCTCGTGTGCCAGCCCTCCCATGGCACTGGAGACAAACCCTTGGCCCAGTCCATACCCATGCAGTGCCCAGCTCCCTGTCTGCCAGACAGGCTTCTTGTGCCGGTTCGACAGGTCAGGGTGAGGAAACTCCACCCTTGCAGGATACGGCCACCCCCTGCCTAGGAAAAGAGGCCACCCCAGCCAAGCTTCCTACCTTGAGCATGGGGGCCATGAAGACGGAGGCTCCCATCAGGATGAAGACAGCCAGGCCTGTCAGCCTCTGCTCCCTGTGGGTGGCAGCACAGGTGTCACAGGTGCCCAGGGTCTCTGGGGAGCCCACCCCCTTGCCTGCCCTCCTGGCCCCCAGGGTCTCTGCACTTTGCAGTTTTGATGGCCATAGGGAAAGGGGTCAGCTCTGGGGAGATCCCCGAAGCCAGGTGTGATGGACAGCGTGGGCATGTCCCTGTCTCCTGCCTCCCCAGCGATGTGCAAGGGGTTCCCCAGAGCAGGGCCCAGGCTTGTTGTTTACCTGATGCCCAGGAACTCGGGGTGCTCGCCGGGCGCTGAGGTTGCGCTCTCCTTCCTCAGGCTCTCCATGTGTGCCAGGGAGATGACGGTGGCTGAGACATACCAGGGGAGGCCAGTGACAGAGGTGACAACCATCAGGAGGGAGACGCAGAGGAGGTCCAGGTGGAAGCCTGCTCCTTTCTGCAGGGGAAAAGGCAGCAGGGCTGGGGGCATCCTCCCACTTTCCTGGCCACTTTGAGGTTCTGGTCTCCCCTGGCTGCTTCCATGGGGCCCAGCCAGCACCTGTGTCCTCCCCATTGGCTGATGCTCCCTGTTCCCTGTCCCCTGCTCACCTGCAGCTTGTACTCCCTGCGGTTAAGAATGACAGCTGTGATCTGCTGGTCCATGAAAATGAGGATGGTGACGAGGACAGCAGGCACTGCGGACACCAGGCAGACCCACCATGGGTTGGCTCCGAAGGGGGAAACGATCCAGCCCCGTGCTGGGCTTGTGGGCTGTGGAGAGCAGGAGGGTCATGGGATGTGCAGTGCAGCTGAGTGATGGCACCAGCCCCAGGTGCCCAGGCTGGAGCCCTACAGGCACCCAGGGATGCCCGACCTCGGGAGTGGAAGAGCATCCGCACTCATCCTGGGGATGCTGCTGGGCAGAGTGCCCCACCAGCCCTCCACAAAGACACCCTGTCTGTGGCAGAGCAGGATGTTGCTCTTGGACACCACAAGCCAGGAGCTGGACATGTGCCCGTGACAGCAGGTGGAAGAGGTGGCATTGGGCAGCGATGATGGTGAGCCCGAGGAGGTGGTAGTGAGCACTGGCTGCTTTGGGATGCTGCCAGCCCCGCTCCACACCCAGGGCGAGAAGCCCAAGCCTCGAGCTGAACTTGTGGCTCTTGCTCCAGTGTGATCTGTATAGCCCAGGACTGAGCCAGGTTATTTACAGTGCATGGGATCAGCTGTGTTCAACCCTTTCTCATTTGCTGGGGCGCAGCCTGCACCCCTGTAGGGCTGGAGCCAGTGATGAGAAGGACAGTGACTTCAGTGGCTACTGTGGTGGGCACAGACCCACACCCTGACAGTGCTGTGCCCACCCTGCTGGCACCTTCAGCTCACTGGGGACGAGGAGCTTGGGTGTCTCCAGGCCCAGGACAGCATCAACAGTGCAGGAGGCAAGGATGGCCAGGATGACAGCAAAGTCGCTCACCAGCTTCCTCACCTGCAGATGGAAATGGAGATGGAGAGGGCTTGGCTCAGGCTGGCTGGGGTGGGGGCTGCTCCAGGAGCAGCCTTGGGATGCAGCACCCGGAGCCATCCCCACACCAGTGGGACAGGTGGCCATGTCACTGGGGTGGCTGAAAGATGCTCACCCCCACAGGGAAGTAGTGGCTGCTCCTGAAGCGCTTGAGTGCAGTGCAGAAGAGGAAGGTGCCCCCAAAGAGCAGGAAGGAGATGAGGGTGACATCGGGCACATACTGGCAGCTGGTCCCCAGGAGATGCCCACCTCGATCCAGGCACTGGGTCCTGCTCAGCCCTGCCGGGGTGGCTGGAGGCTGCAGGGGTGAGGTAGGTGGTGAGGAAGGGTCACATATGGGCACGTTGGGCCCACCCCAGTGCCTCACCCGCCTGCCTGGGAGCAGGGGCTGTACCTGCCAGGTGGCCAGGGGCCAGGGCAGCAACGTGTCATTCCCTGCAGAGCTGTGACCTGCAAAGTGACGGGGGGTTGGGTTGATGCTGGTTTCATCAGGATGACTGGGATGAGGCTGCCATCAGGCTGGGTCCCCAAGCTCTTTCTGAGGGCTCAGGGTGCTGGATGGGGCCCCAGGGGACCTCTGAGGCCCCGGCTCTGGCTGATGCCCAGGGAGCACCAAGGGGGATGTCCCTGTGAAGGGCTTGGCTGATGCACCGGAAGCTCAGAGGCACCATTGACCCCAGGCTGGCCAGCACTGATGCTTTTGGCACATGGTGTAGGTCCTGTTTGTGGGGTCGGTGTGGGTCGTGTCATTTCTAGGGTCATGTCTTCAAGCCCCAGAAAAGACCCCCTGATTTACAGACTGGGCTAGAAATGGCAGAGCAAACCCGTCCAGGTGCCCCCTTCCAGCCTCTGGCATCCCCCATCCTGGGGGCAAAGGAGATGGGCCAAGGCTCTCCTTGCTCCCTGTACTGTCCTGCCCGGTTCCTGAGCAGTTCTGGGAGGCAGGAATAGATGGACAGACTGTATGGAGGGAATGGAGGACGGTGCAGTGTGGTCAGGCAGGTGAGGATGGGATTAAACAGCCTCCTCCTCCAGTGCCTTCCCCCATCCAGCCAGGCAATAGGTTCCCAGTGGGATCCTGGGGCAGCAGCTTCCTGCTCCCTGCCCGCCCACAGCTGCTTGGGCTCACCAGGGCTGGACAAGTTGCAGGTGCAGCTGTAGGAGGTGACGTTGTCCAGCCGGTACTGCCAGTTGATGGGGAAGGCATCTGCCAGGCTCAGCATCTTCTTCAGGGAGTCGTAGATGAATATCAGGCTGATGAGCGCGCAGAAGCCTTCCTCGGTGAAGCGGGTGAAGTACCGCACCAGGTGACTGGCCTCGGTGGCCACCAGCACCACACCAAAAAAGGCCACCCAGAGCCCAATCCAGAGGCGGAACTCCAGGTAGTCCAGGCCGTGGTCCCTGGGGGAAAGGGTGACTCAAAGCCTCGCCGATGACACCAGCCTGGAGTGATGGTGGCCCGTGCCCCAGCGGAGGGACAGTGGGCTGAGGATCCATCCCTGACGGCAAACTCACTGGCTGAAGGAGAAGAGGAGGCGCTCAAAGACGAGCACGGGGCCAGTGCTGCTTAGGATGGTCAGGGGTTGGCCCGAAAAGAGGCAGAAGATGAAACCAGCAAATGCTGTGCCCAGGAAGCTCTCCAGCACCCCCTGAAATGCAGGAAAGGGATGCCAGGTGCCAGGCACATGGCAGGGAGGAGAGTTGTGGGCCTCTCCCCCCAGCAGCACAGAAGAATACATGGTTAGTGCTGGGGACCATGGGGGAAGGAAGCAGAATTCAGGAGATGCTCAGGATGTCCTGGGGATGCTGGTAGGAGGTGGGCAGCCAGGGGCCCTCTGCACTGGGCTGAGTAGGGTTGGTACAGGGCACCCTGCAGCCACACTGACCTGCATGTTGGCGGTTGCGTCCCCCAGCATGCCCCCGAAGGTGATGGCGTTGGTGACTGTCGCCAGGTAGATGTAGAGCACTGCTGAGAGGCACTGAGGGTGCAGGGCGTCGGAGAAGTCGCTGCCGTACCACGGTGCCTTCCTCCGGATGTCTCGCAGCAGCCCCCCAAAAAGCCTGGGGCGGAGGAGGGAGATCTCAGAGCAAACCCCCCAGAGAGCTGCACAGCAAGGGATTGTCCCTTGCCCTGGATACAGCAGCTCAGAGGGGCTTGGACGTGGTAGCCCCATGAGAACCAGTGACCTGCCCCAAATCCAGCACCCTCCTGCACCTCCCACTGCCCTTCCAGACACTGACCTGCCTGTCCTTTCCAACTCTTCCCCAGAGCGTGGGTGCTCTGCGCTGGCTCTGTCCCCAGCTGCTGTCATGTCCCCATTACTTGGTGGCTGCTGGTCCAGTGGGTCCACAGCGGTCCTGTGACAGAGCAGAGCCTGAGACAACAGGCTTCAGTTTGGGACCCTCAGGACCCAGCCACTTTTAGGGGACACTAGGATGAGAAAGAGAGAATGGCGAGAGGACAGGGATGCAAACAGTGCTTGTGTATCCCCTGGTAATGGAGAGGAGAAAGATCAAGAGGAGAAGGAGAGATGGCAGATGATGATTTTCGAAGGTTTCTTCCAACCCAACCATGATTTCCTCCGGCAAGCCCTGGAGCCAGCCCTTGTAGGACTAGTTTTAGTGGAGGAGCTGGGCAGAGCCCAGGGTGTCCTGCTCAGAGGATGAGTTTCACATCCAAGTGCTGAATTCCAGTGTTCCCATCAGCTCCCTTTGGAGGGCACATGAGGGGGATTTGCCATCCACTGCCAAGTGGGACAGCAGGACTAACAGCAGCAGGGACCAAAGCAGGGACCTGTGGAGGGGCTTGGCTAGGAGGACACCCCTGGTCCTGGGCAGCTTCACCCCCATGGAGATGGAAGTTCCAATGCCACAGGAATATCCCTGCAGGACCCTGCAGAAGGGCTGGCAGGGGTTGGGGTGCCCTCCCTCCAGCCCACCTCCTGCGTGGAGATGGCAGATGGCTTGGCGGAGGAATTCGGGCACTAGGGTCCCATTTCCCAGGAGGAAGCACAATTAGCTCATCCAGGAACGCCTCTATTGCTGCGATGAGATCTTCTCGGTGCTCAGCCTGCCGGGCAACGCTGTGGAAGAGCTGTGGGGAGATGCCGTGGTTTAGCCACCATGTCCCTGCATTTATCCACTTAGAACGTTCCTCCCAGCCTGCAGCCATTGCCAGGACACAAACCCATCCTCTTCAGGGCAACAGGTGCCCTACATCCTGCAAACCCACCCGAGCTTTTGTTTTCTCATCCTGGGCAAAGGAGGCCACCAGCTTGCCCCATCCTCTGCCCTCCACTGCAGCCTGCAGAGAAGAGAAGCCCTGGTGTCCCCATTCCAGGCCCATCCCATCCGTGGGTGCTGCGCCAGGCTCACCTCATCTGTCAGCAGCGTGGCCATGGCTCTGCCAACCTCGTGGTAGGCTTTGACTTTGGGGGGGCCCAGCAGGATGAAGAGGAACCTGTGGCAAGACAGCACATCTCCAGAGCAGCCTTCTCCTCCCCAGGGAATGCTGCTCTGGGGGAGGGGACCATGAGGATGTGGGGATGATGGGGATGGTGGCTGGGCAAGCCTGGGGGGCTTCTGCCACCCTAAAAGTGCAGTTGGGGGCAGAAGACGAGACACGTCTGCAGTGTCTGCTGCCACTGCTTGGAAACCTCACAGAGACCATGAGACATCAGGACCCTGGCTGGATCACAAGGGTCTGCAGAAACCCAGACTGGGAGGTGTGGGGGAACAGGTCTTTGGGACAGAGGAGGAGAAATCCTCAGCTGGGGGTGTCTGTGGCATCATTTTCCTGGGAATGTTGCTCGCAGGCAGGATGCTGGAGTGTTAGGGAAGGAGAGCTTGCCAGCAGCACAGACAGCAGGTTTGACAGGACTCTGGGGACATGGGAGGAGACTGGAAAGAGAGCTCAGAGCCCTTGATAAAATATGGTGAAAATCCCACACTTCAGAGGATGGTGCAAAATCTCCAGCAGGACAGTCCAGACAAATGTTTAACCGAGTCTTCCACACCTTTCCAAATCTGGCAGGAATGGTTACAGTCCTGAAACCCTGAGGCTGTCAAGAGTTCCAGTGACTGTACCCTGAACAAACCCCCAGAGAGGAGGTAGGCAAACTCGTCTGGCATTACAAGTGGGACTTGACAGAACCCCCTGGTGCTGGAGGCCTCCGGAGCCTGCTCCAAAGGGACAAGGGGTGACAGTTGCCACACGGGATTGCTTTCAGCCAGGTGTCTGCACCAAGGCGATAGGAAAACCATAAGATCCTAGAGGTGGATCTGGATGAGAGACAGCCCTGAGGTGGTGGCTGCAGCTGTGGAACAGCCTGGCATGGCCAGCAAAGGGGGTGGCACCCCGGGCAAAGAGATGGGTAGGGACAAGGTGTCCCTCCCCCCTCTGGTTTGGGGGAGGAAAATACAGGGCAAGGAGTTGTCATGAAATCCTCGAGACCCAGCGGCATTCACGGGGATTTGCCACCCAACTCCGGCGGAGGAGAGAGCAGCAGGTAGGTGAGTGTATGTCCTGCTCCTCGCAGCTCCTGGAGGACGGGTGCTCTGGGCAGAGTGACCAGGAGGTGGCAATGTCCCTCCTGATCCCCGCCTGCTTCCTCCGCGCGCTTCCTAAGGAAGTGCCCAGCTGAAGGCACGCTGCCCGTTTCCCCTCACGGCTTCAGACGATGCAGACGATGCATTCCTCAGCCACGGGGAAACCATGGGGACCTCCTGCCCTGCTCCTCTCCCCTACCCCGTCCCACCACTCAGGAGAACAGCGGGAGGGCAAGAAGCTTCTAAAAACCTGCATCCCTCCCCCGCCGCCAGCCCCCATGCTCCTGGCAGTGAGTGAAGAGCATCCAGAACCAACTAAGGACAGGGAATGCAGAGCCCAGTGGGAATGATCCAGGGGATGTCCCTTCCAGGTTGCCCAACAGATGCTCCACACCCAGCCCATTCTGGAGTGCTCCTAAGAAGCTGGGAAAAGCAGGAGGGGAAGCAGTGAGACAGAATTCTGGGACTGCAAATGGCACTGGATGCCATTCCCTTTGCTTTGGACAAGCAAAGCCTTGTCTGGTGTGGGAGGAAATGGGGAGACAGGGATGGGGGAGGGGGGCACAGGGCCACTGGCCATGCTCTGTTACCTGCTTGGAAGAGACACCTCAGCCAGTGAGCCGAGGGACACGGCACACCTGAGGCGAATGAAGGCAGCAAAGGGCTTTTCCAGGAATTCAACTTCCCCGACAGCAACGTGGGCTGCTTCGGCCCCCGGCAGAAGCTTCTTCTTAAATCTGTTTCTCAGCTGAAAGGAAAGGGATGCAGCAGCTGGGTACTCAGGATGCCGTGGCCGGGCATTCAGGATGCAGCAGCTGCTCCTGGCCCAGCTCCATGCTGCCATACCTGCTCCTTAAGAGGTGTTTTGGAGATCTGGGTTCTGGGCTCAGACCTGCCTTTGGCTTTCCCTGAAAAGAAAGAGAGGAAGTAGCAAAATCCATGTGCAAGCGAACAGCCTCCGGGCGGGAGGCAGCAGGAAGATGCCCGGTGGGACAGCTGGGTTGCCTACCTCTGCAGGGAGAGAGACCAAGCTCGGCAAGGAGCTGCAGCAGGGATTTCGTAGGCTGGTGCTGTGGCTGGAGGAGCAGGAGGGCTGCCAGGCGCTCCCTCAGTGCAGGCTGCAGCTCTGCTTCCTTGGGCTGCCCAGAAAGTGCTTTGTCTGCATCAGGGACAGGGACAGCTCAGAGTCCCCCGGGTTCACTGCCCATTGGGGAGCTGCCCAGGGAAAAACCCCCTTAGCTGGAGTAGCAGACAGCCTCCCCAGGTACCCAGCTGTCATTCATCAGTGCTGTTCTATAGGCATCTCCTGGTGGCCTGTCCCTCTCTGGTGACCAGCCCGTCCCAGGAGAGGACCTTTGCATTACCCACGTACCGATTATTTCCTTGAAACTGGTGGCATCCAGATCCAGGAGCATCGTCCCCTTCTGCAGGCATGTCCTCAGCTGGAACAGGCTGTGCAGGGGGAGAGCTGGGACATGGGGCGCACTCCAGCGCTCCCCACCATCCTCCACCTTCTCTTCAAACTTTATCCACCTGCCCAGGGAGATGTGGGGGGTCAGCAGCAGGGTGGGTGCTGTGCCCCATGCCAGGCAGTGGGAGCTGGAGCCTGGGTCCATATTTGAGCTTAGCATGGGGCTGGCACAGGCAGGGAGGGGTTTGGGTGGCTCAGAGGGGCCTGCAGTTGGTTCACAGCACAGGGGCAGATGGGCAGACAAAGGGGTCACGCCCCTGTCCCTGCAGACCCACACCTCGCTAAGATCTGATCAGGGGAATTCCAGCTGTAATGAGACGCCAGGATGGTTCAGGTTTGAAGGGGCCTTAAAGCTCATCTAGTTCCAGCCCTTCCACTACAGGCAGGGACACCTTCCACTATCCCAGGTTGCTCCAAGTCCCATCCAACCTGGTCTGGGACACTTCCAGGGATGGGGCAGCTACAGCTTCGCTGGGCAACCTGTGCCAGAGCCTCCCCACCCTCACAGGGAAGAATTTCTTCCCAATATCCCATCTAATGCTGATCTCTGGCAGTGAGAAGCCATTCCTGCTTGTGCTGTCACTCCAGGCTCTCATCCAAAGTCCCTCTCCAGCTCTCTTGGAAGCCCCTTTAGGCACTGGAAGGGGCTCTAAGGCCTCCCCTGAGCCTTGTCTTCTGCAGGCTAAACAACACCCCACCTCTCTCATCCCGTCTCCATAGCAGAGCTGCCCCAACAGAGCAGTTCCAGCCTTTGAATCATTTCCATGGCTTCCTTTGGATGCGCTTCAACAGGAGCTGGATGAGGCGCCCCAGGGGGGTCTCATAAAGCAGAGCAGAGGGAGCACCCCCTCCTCACCCTGCTGCCCGTGGTGCAGCCCAGGATACACTCGGCTTTGTGGGCTGTGAGCGCACAGTGCAGGCTGATGTCCCATCTGTCACCCACCAGCACCCCCAGTCATTTTCTGCAGGGCTGCTCCCGGCCCCTCCATTTCCCCAGCTGTGCTGGGGCTGGGGGTGGCCCTACCATTAGCAGCGCTTGCTGGAGTCAGAACAGAAGTGTCTTGAGCTGTTTCCACGCTCGGGCCATGCCAAATATTTTAACGCCGGGCGCAGACAGAGCTTCCCTTTGTCCCCGTGGGTGGGCGCGCAGCCGCGGGGTGCTCGGCGTGCTGCACGGGCAGAGCGTGCCCCGGCACCGCGGGCTCCGGCCGAGGGGCAGCCGTGCGGGGACAACGGGGCTGGGTGCCAGGGAGAGCCACAGCCCGAAGGCTTTGATCCCCACAGACCCTTCGACCCCGGGCGAAGACCCGCTGCTGCTCCCAGACCTCTGTGGCCCGTGTCCCCGTGCCCCTGCCGGGTGGTGGAGGGGTGCTGTGAGGCACGGGAACATCCCAGCCCCGGCGCAGCCGCTGGAGCCTTGGAGAGGCAGCAGAGAGGAGCAGGAGGCAGGGCGCTGTGCCTGGCCTGCCTGACATCCGGCCCTCTCCCATGAAATTAAGTCAGCCCAGCGCGGGTACTGGCGGGGCAGAGCCCTGCCTTGGGGCTGAGGCTAAGGAACCGCCAGCCCCGGGACATGCCCTGGGCTCCAGCTGAGCTGGAACGCTGGGCTCCTAAAGCGTGGCCCAGCAGCCTGGCTCTCGCAGGTGTGCCTACCTGGCCATCTCCCTCCACTCTAGCCCCGCCGGGCTGCTGAGGAGCTGGTTGAGCTGGATGAAGAGCGGCGGGCAGGTGACGTACCCCCTCTCCTCCCACTGCAGGGCGTCACCAGCTCGCCTGGCCGCTGTGGCCGTGCTGGAGGGGAAGATGCTGCAGCCGAAAGCCTCTGGTCTGGGCTGTGAGCAGTTGTCCGTGCCACCCGCCCCGGGCACGTGGGCTCGCATGGCCACCGGCACCGTCAGCCACAGGCATGGGCTCCCCTCCGGCACTCAGAGGATCCCACTCATCCCACACCTTATAACAGCAGTGAACTGGTTTAAACCGACCACAAACCAATACACAGAAGCCAAGCCCAAAACAACCACCTCAAAACAGCAGGGTCAACCCCACAGCTCCCAGTATGGTTGTGTCCTGCCATGTCCAGCTGCCCACCTGGGCCACGGACCAGGGGACCCACCTTGCCTCCTGCAGGGGACTTGTATGGATGAGGATGTTAATGGGGACCAGTGTGTTCCCAGTCCCGTCTGCACCCTGCAAGGCACTGGTGAGAGGGTGGCAGGGCCAACCCTGGAGAGCTGGTGGCAGAATCGCCTGTGCGAGGGTGCTGTGCCCATGGCAGGAGGGGTGGCAGGGCCACCTTGCCGTCAGCCCTGCCACTGTCAGCCCCTCATTTCCCCACTCTGGATTTGCTCAGCGGTGCCACATCCTTCCTCAGAGCACGTCCTCATTTCCCAGGAGGAGCTGCCATGGGCCGTGCCACCCCTCCTGCTGTGGGCACAGCACGGGGGTTCAGAAGGCTTCTGTGTGAGCTGCAGCAGGTGAGCAGATGGAGGGGGAAGGACGTGGGCACAGCTGCAGCACCCTGCCAGAGACAAGGGACAGGGATATGACAGGGCCTGCACAGTGCTGCCAGCAGAGAGCAGCGCTGGTGCTCGCTGTGCCCACGCCATGCCCACTGCCACCGCCACCACGCTTGTCCCCTCAGCCCCCCACAAACAAACCGCGGGGCTGTGTGCACTGCAAACACGGCGGCGGGACCACAAACACCCGCAGCTCCGGCACGGCCGGGCTGTGCTGGAGCCCGCTGGACCCGACAGGATCCACCTCAGGAGCAGCTGGAGCAGGGCCAGGCACCACCATGGCAGAGTCACGTTTTGGAGAAGTGCAAGTGGGAGTGTGGGTTCCTGAGGTCCTGGTACCTGCCTCGCTGGAACTGAGGCCAAGGATCTGGCCCAGGGTGTCCAGGCTGTTTGCTCTGCCATACCAGTGTGGAGGGGTGCCCTTTGCTGGGGCGGGGACCACGGGAAGAGCCCTGGCAGAAGAACCCACCGATGAGGAGCATCAGGATGCCATGAGGCACCCAAACCTTCCCAAGGGTTCACTTCCCCCTCCTGTGGGGGCTGCCTCAGCAGCATGAGATGGGGCATGACTGGCAGCAGGTGCAAGCAGGGGGGTTATGAGGGGCTGCAGGAGGTGTATGGGGGTCATGGGAGGCTGTGGGAGGCAGAGGGGAAGAGGCAGCAGGAGGCAGAGGCAAGAAGCAGAGGCAGGCAGGATCAGCAGCCTGCACACATCCCTCCACCCCTGCCCGCTGCCAGCCCTCTGTGCCAACAGCCTCCCTGGCAGCTGACATGAGCTGGTACCTCTCTCTCCCGAGGTGCCAGGTGAGGTGGCAATGCTGCCCGCACACACTGCCCGTGCACGCCCAGCCCGGCCTTGGAGACGTGGTGGGGGACTGGCAAGGGCAAAAATTTCCATCTCAACATGGGGACCTGCCCAGGAGCCAGTGTGCAGGACTGCCCAGGGACACGGCTCCCTGCCCATGCCACCACCTCGCTCCCCTGCCAAAGGCTTGGGGTTCCTGATGGCTGGAGGAGGCGGAAGGAAAAACATCCAGCAAACAATTGCAAAAGTCAAGTCTGAGCAAGAAGGAGGGTGTGAGCGGGAGGGTGCCAGATCCGGTGGTATTCCTTGGAGACAGCAACAACAGTGGCAGGAATATTTGCTCATACCTAGTTGAGCCCAAACCATCCACGGGCTGGGGGCTCGGGTCCTCGAGGAACCAGCCAGCAGCCTCTGCTGGCCCAAAGGGGAACTGGGACAGGACCCTGCACTCGCCCAGCGCTGACGTCAGTGACATTTTCTGCGCTGTCACCTGTGCTGAGGATGGGGCCAAACACTGCACACGGTTGCCAGAAAGGTGAAAGGGATGGGGAAGCTCTGGCAGTGACCAAACACAGCAGGCTGAGGCAGGGACAAGGACAGTGGCTGCCTGGGGGTTTATTGTGAGAGAAGGCTGTGACTCAATCGCTTGGGCTGCCGAGGGGCCCAGAGGGGTCTTGGGGACAGGAAAGGTCTGTGCTGCCATCTCAGACTGCCACCACCTCCCTGTCCCACCGCTGGTGCACTGGCACGTGGGTGGCAGTCTGTCCCTTTCTGAGGGTCATCCCATCTGCAGGGCCAGGAAGAGGTGCAGCCCTGACCCCTGAGCTCCTGCCTCTCACATGATGCTTCTCTTGTGAGGTGCGCTCCCTCCCCCAGCACCCTCGGGCCACCTCGGTCACCTGCCAGCCGGGGCCTGGGGCCACGGAGACCATCGGGATCCCCCTCCTCTCCTCCTGGCTAGGGCCGCACTTTCCTCTGGCCATCTCCTGCCCTCTGCGCCCTGCAGAGACCCTTTCCTCCCCAGGCTCTCACCGCCCAGCCCAGCCCGCAGCGCAGAGCGGCACGGGGGTAGCGGTGGCTGCTGTGTCCCTTGCCCCCCTCCTGAGCGAGGAGAACCCACCGGTCCTAGGCCACAATCCCTGACCCTGGTCCCGGCCGCCGCCGGCGGGACGCCCCCGGGGTGGCGGGGAAGCCCTCCCGAGGGCGGGGCGGTAGCTCAGCCCCTCCCCTCCCCGCCCCACCCCGCCGCCCGCAGCTTTCTACCCGCCGCGGGGCCGCGCTGCCGGAGAACGGGGCACTGCTGCGGGACCGAGCGGAGCACGGCAGCGGCTGGACGTGTGTGCCCGCGGGTCATGGACGGGCGGGCGGTGCTGATCCAAGCGCTGCTGGCGGCAGGTACAGGCTCGCGTGGGGAGGGTCCCGGGTGCGGGCAAGGCATCCCAGCGCCCTGCTCGACTGGAGGGTCCCGAACGTGTGGGAGGAATGGTCTTGGGCAACGCGGGCATGGCCGGTCCCGGGCGGAGGGTTCTGGACGCGGGCAACGCGGTCCTGGTCCCGGGTGTGGGCAGACGGGAAGGTTGACCCCTGTCCCGCCTGAGGGGTCCCGGGTAGGGCAGTGTCGGCCCCCACTCCTGACCGCTCTCTCCGCAGTGTGCTCGGCGGCGGCGGGCGGGCTGCGCCGGGACGAACTGCACAACGAGGTGCTGCACAAGGGCGGCGGCGGGGTGCCGGTCGCGGCCACGGCCTCGCTGCTCGGCGGCAGCCCGGAGAAAGAGGGCGGCGGAGCGGCCTCGGGGAACGACTTCAGCGAGCTGCCGAGAGGTATGGACGGGATAAGGGGTCCCAGGGCGGGGCCGGCGTCGCGGGACGGGCTGGGCTGGGGGCAGTTGGAGCCGGAGAGGTCGCGAAGGCGCCGGGCTGAGCTCGGCTCAGTCCCGCGGGTGCCCCGGCAGCGGCTCCGGCTCCGGCTCCACTTCGGAGGAACTTGCAGCGGTGGGTGGGAGCAGTCCCCAGGTACCGAGCCCCGGCGGCAGCCGACCCGAATGGAACTCGCCCGTGAGGCACCAGCACGGAGCAGTGACGCTCCTGCAGGGGATGTCCGTGTTCCTGAAGCCCCCGGCAGGGCGGGGTCCAGGGGGTCCAGGGCCTCAGCTGCTTGGCCGGGAGAAGACAGAGCCCGTCGTGGCGGGGATTGCCGTGTCCGGGCACCCGCGCTGCCCTCCCGGCGGTGGCCGTGGCGCGGGGACCTCCGTGAGTCACCGCCGCCCACGCGCTGCTGCTCCTCATTCCGCGGCAGGGCTCGTCAGCCGGCGGCCCCGCCACGGGGGCGGTGGGGGCACTGCCTTTCTCTGGGGCTCCCGAGCACCCACGCTGGGCTCCTTGCCCCGGGCTGGCACCAGAGAGTGTCCCGGGGACTCTCATGGGGGTTGGACGGGGCACCATCGCGGGCTGAGGGGGTGGCATGTACCTGTGCCTCGCACACGCGGCGTGCCTAGGGCAGCACCTGGCACCCGGAGCGTGCTGTGCGCCGTACAGCTCACCTTCCCATTTTCCTGTGTTTTTCTTTGCTTTCTGGCTGTGCCAGCAGACTGTGACAAAAAGCTGGCAAAACCGGGCTGAGCCGCTCGCACCGGGGGGACTCAGCCCTCGGGAAATGCAGCCGTGTGTGTCGGCTGGCTGTGGCTGGGAGATAACCCGCAGGGCAGGGGACGGAACAGCCTCTGCTGTCAGCCTCATCCGAGGGTTTCTCCAAGCCGCAGAGTTTCCTTGAGTATCGGTTTTCTCTAGGCTTAGTGTGGAGGATGTCGAAATAACTTTGCTAGGTGTGCAACCGGTGTGTGCCAGCATGAGAGGCGCTGGTTCCATCAGGAAGTGGCTGGGAAGGAACTTGGCAGGTTGCAACTTGCCAGGTTGGACTCTGCTGCACTCTCCTTCCCGAGCAGCCCAGGGCTTAATTCACCGGAGCTACTGAGCACCGTAGCTCGGGGGGAGATAAAAAATCCCGCTTGGAGCAGTGAGTGCTCTCCAACACCTCAGCACCTAGTGAGATCAAGCTGGGAGCTGATTGTTTTTGGCATCTGCACATCTTAAAAACCATTCCAGTAGCGTTGCTAGTGTTGGGCTGTGTCTGGGTGAGCGGCTTGGTGCTCTAGTTTCCACCAACTCGGCAGGGGGCTGGCCTGGCACCAAAAGCCGCTGGTTACTGCACCACAATTAAAACATACCATTGTAATTCACGGGAACGATGCCCTCACCATTTCTTCGGCTCTGCAAAACCAAAATTTAAGGCAGGCTTGCTCTTTTAATCCTGCCCTGGGGTGAGCAAGGCATCCTTGTGCCCACGGGAAGGAGAGTCCATCAGAGCCATGAATAGGGTCTTAGAAAAGACTGTGCTTGTCAGGGAAATAAAGGCCAGATAAAGGGGCAATTAGCAATGTTCTGTATTCAGTGGAAAATGGTGCATATAATAGCAGCATTTGAGATGTATAAAGCTCTGTTCCCCCTGCCCGACTCCTTTCTTTCCTTGAGAATTGTTCTTATGAATTGGAAAGGCCATGATATTTGTGAGGAGCTGAAAAAAAAAAGCCCCCCCCACCCCGGGCTCGGGGGCAGCTCCCAGCACAAAGGGCTGTGGGAGCCAGGGCTGAGCAGTTGTGGCAGCCCTGGGATGTGGCTCTGCCTTCCCTTTGGTTGGCACGTGGAACTGATCTGACTGCTGTTCTCTTCTTCCCAAATTGTTTTTCAGTTGCCTTCCTGTCAAAGCCTCAAGGCCTCGTTACTCCCAAGAAGAAAGGGAACGGCAATAAAAGAAGAAAAGGCAAAGGCCTGGGGAAGAAGAGAGACCCGTGCCTGCGGAAGTACAAGGATTTCTGTATTCACGGCGAGTGCAAGTACATCCGAGATCTGGGAGCTCCCTCTTGCATGTGAGTTGCTGTCTTGTGCCTGTGCGGGGGGAGCCTTAGTCACGGTTCCTTCAATTCTCCAGGCTGGGCAGAGGAAAAGCAGAGATATTTTTAGAGCTTGTTCCCTATCCAAGCAGGGACAACTCTGACTTGGCCTCTTCCTTGTACTGCTTGAGAAGTGTCCACCCTTCCCCCAAAACCTGTTACGGCCTTGGAGCCAGCGTTCCCTGCCAGCACGGTGAGCTCTGGCTGAACTGCCGTGCCGGGGGCTGCAGAATGGTGCCTAGGGCTGGGGTCTGGCAGCTGAGGGCTTCCACAGGTCTGGTGTGGCAAACTCCATCCTGTATATCCCCCACTCTGAGATCTTGGGGCTCCTGCATCTGTCAGGGTGCATCAGTGCAGGTGGGAGGAGCACCTCTGCTGTGCTACCAGCAAAGCAGACTGGAGGTAGCAGCTTTGGGGACAGGCAACCAAAACCATGCCTGAGCTGTCCTTTTGGCCTGATGAAAGACAGGGCTGTGTACCCCTCCTTGCCCACCCCCTGGGGTGTAGAGCAGGCAGGGACGAGATGAGGCAAGTGGAGGAGAAAGTGTTTGCCTGCTGCTGGGGCACCTGGATACAGCACTGCTACTGCAGGAAATACCCCGGGGTGCACATTTGATCCCAGCTGACGTGGGCAAGACTTGAGCTGGCAGATATGTAAGAGGCTTTGTTCTTCACTATCAATCCTCTGAGCCACCCAGACTTGAGCCCAGGGAAGATAATAGCTCCCTGGCTTATGGTGCCCACAGGATCCGCAATCTGCAGGGATCAAGCTCCACAGAGCTCCTTGAACTCCCTAGTTTCTCCCCGTGGAAGCTGTCATGAAGTTGAGCCCTTGCATGAGGGACTCAGGACTGCCAGTGAGGGGAGATCTTTGCAGGCTCAGTTTGGGTTGGCGACCCAGCACAATGTGGGTTGCAACACCCATGCCTAGGACTGGGACAGCCAGGTGTCCCCTGAGCAGCTCCCTGGGGCTGGGAAAGAACCTGGCACACAGGCAAGCAGCAGGAATTTGGGGGCTGGCTGGGTCTCTTCAGCACTGTGGTCCATCCCTGGGTGGCATCTCCCAGAGCCATCACAGTTTTTAGTAACAGTGGCCAGCTGCACCAGTCTCCTCCAATAAAGAGGCCTCGTGTTGACTGCTGTCACTTGGTTGTGGCTGCTCTCGGTGGGTGGCTGTGCCTCTGTCACAGGGTCTCCTGGAGTGCTGCTTCCTGGGGCACAGGGTGGAATGAGGATGCTACTGGAATGGGTCCCGAACCTTTGCCATGTGCCCAGCCTTGCTGCTGTGCCTGGGAGGTGACGCTGGCATGTGGCATTGTGAGCCCAGGAGGAGGGCTGGGCTGAGTGCGGCTTGGAGATCAGCCTGAGGGGCAGTGGTGCTGGATATAGAAAGATATATATATCTGGTTGCATCAGTGTGATGTGGCTCAAGCAGGGCTGGAAGCCTCCCAGCCTGTGTGGAGCGTTATTTCTGTTACATGAGCAACCTCCCAAGTCTCCAGGGATGGGACACCTCCCAGCTGGCAGGGTGTGCAGGGACATCCTGCTCCATGGGAAATGCTGGGCCAGCTGCCTCACTGCTCCCTTCCCACTTCCAGAGGGTGGTGTGGGCAACCTGTGTCTGCCTGGGGGTGACTGGGAAGAGCAAGTGCCTTCTACGAGGGGAGAGCTCAACCTTTCTCGGAGTTTTCACTTGGTGCAGGAGAAGTTTAATTTACAAGTACAATAGAGATGATGGTGACACTAGACCTCTCAGCTTGGGGCTGTGGGGACCGAGGGGAACAGGCAGGGTGCTGGTTAAGGTTGAGCACACAGGTATTGCCTTCCCATGGGGTGTGGGGGACAAAAAGACCTCTTGTCCTTGCTCTCCGCTGACCTTTATGACTTTCCTTCTTGCCCAGATGCCAGCCAGGGTATCATGGAGAGCGCTGCCACGGCCTCTTGCTGCCGGTGGAGCACCCGCCCAGCGCGTACGACCACACCACAGCACTGGCTGTTGTTGCTGTTGTCCTGTCCTCCCTGTGTCTCGTCATCATCGCAGCCCTGCTGATGCTCAGGTGAGTGGGATGGGACTGAGCTCTCAGATCTGTGTCCCTGGGACCATCATGTGCAAGAGGAGGGTGGCAGGGACTTCTCCATGCCCTGAGCATCCCTTTGCTTGGCCTCGCAGGTGTCACAAGAGGGGTGGCTACGATGTAGAAAACGAAGAGAAAATCAAGCTGGGCGTCACTGTGAATCACTGAGGATGCCAGGTGCTGGCGAGGTGAGCCCCTGGCTGGGCACGGGGCAGCAGTGGGGCTGGTGGACATCCGGGGGCTCTGCTGTTCATGCTGGCTGGGACAGCTATGTGGATCCCACACCAGAGCTGGGCAGGAGCTGAAGGCAGCCTGAGCCTGGAGAAGCAGCTGGCTGGATTTGGCCTGAGAGCCTGGGCTGCCCTGTGGGGCTCCAGCCCTTCTTCCTCCCCTTCCTGCTGAAATTCCTGTCCCCTCACATCGCAATCCCTCCTACCTCCTTCTTTCTAACCCCAAGTCCCTGCTCTGTGCTGGTGTTCCATGCTTTGGGGATGTGTAGTAGTAGGGAAGCTGCTTCTGTTTAGTTTAGTTCGTTTTTTTTCCCCACTTGTTCTGCTCCCTCTCTGACCCTCTGAGTCACTTCCCCTCCTTAGATATTGCCTCTATTTTTATATGTGTGTAAAAAGCCCCTTTCCTTTTCATTCCCACTCTGCTTATTACTTGCACCAAAGCAGTGCCTATCAGCTTGGCATGGGGAATCTTGCTGCCAGCCCATGCCATGTTCTTCTGGCTGGGTCAGGGTGTGGGCTCTGCCCCATGGGCAGCTGCATGGTCGGGTGCTGAAAAGCTGTCAAACTTCCTCTGGTCTGATCTCAATCCTGACGTTAGATGTGCTCACGCATATTACAGCTACTTCTCTTCTTCTTCTTCAAAAAAAGAAAAGTCATTGTTCTTTGTGAGGATGAAGTAATGCCTTAGGAGAATTTCTGCCATGTTTGTCATAGTGTCGGGGGTGGGAATTTTAGCTGTTCATAGGAGCTGAATTTTCGGGAAGGAGACGTGGCATAAGGCTTTCCTCAGTGTCCCCTTTACCCTGGGGTTTACTGGGGTGGATGTGTCCAGGGGAAAAGTGCTGTGATCCCTGGAAGGGAAGCATGGTGGAGGATCTTGGTCCCCATCAGGCTCCAGCCCCGAGAGGCGACGAGTGGCCGCTGGGGCTTGGGGTGGGCACGAGGGTTCTCCCGCCGGGCCGGGTGGGACGGCACCTCCATCCCACCGAGCAGGGATTGCTCTGCAGCAGAGCAGCCCAGGACCGTGGTGTGTCTCTCCCGCCTCTCTCTTGCAGGGGTCGGCACTAATGCACTTCTACCTCCTGGAAGAGGCGAGAGCGCGGCGCCAGCGGCACGGGGCTGCGGCATGCTGGGGGCTCGGCGGAGCACCAGGACGGCGCCCGCGGAGGGGCTGCTCGGGCAGCGGCGGCACTGCGGCGGCTCCGTGGGCATCCCCGGCATGGAGCGGGCTCGGGAGCGGTGCTGACCGGGGGCACAGGGCCTCTCCGGCGGCTCTCTGTCCACTGCAGTGTGTGTGCCGAGGAACAAGCTGTGAAAGGGAGGAGACCGGGCTCGGGGCTTCCTTCGCCGCG
>VZRR01008165.1:45230-72921 GCA_013398015.1 Oreocharis arfaki | reverse complement strand
TGCTTTACGGCCCTCTGCCTTTCCCCCTGCCCGCGACCATCTCCCCGGGCCGGGCGCGCGCGGGGGGCGGGGCCGCCGCCCTCCCTTGAGGGGCACCGGGCTGCCCCCCTCACGCGTCAGGCGTTCGGTGCGTGAAGTTCCTGGGTTTTAACGCGGTAAATCCGTGTTTTCCCCTCTCCAGGCCCAGGCCAGCGTGGGTGCGGGACCTGCGCGTTTTCCACGCGTAAAAACATGGAAAACCGAACGGTTCTGCACCAATCCGGGTATCACCGCTATGTGGCGAGCCGGAGGGTGTGGGGAGCGGGAGCCCTGTTCTGCCGTGGTGCTGGGAACAAGCAATCCAGAGCCGCCGAGAAACCCGAAGTCGATCTAAATATAGAAAAATAACTTGCGGAAACTTGTTTTCTTGGGGAGCAACTCCGCTGCTCTGTTCGAGATGTCGCCTCTCCCAGTAAACATGCTTCTCAAAGATAAATAACGTGAAGAAAAGGCCAGACATGCTCCGAAAAGGCAAATGCAATGTATATTCATCCTCCTGGGGGTCATTATTTTTATACAGCATTTGCCATTCAAATCTAAATCATTGGAATGCCGCATCGTTACCAGCCGGTTCCAGCCCTACTGCCGGATCCAGTCTCCTTACAACGGACACAATAAAAGCTGTAAATATACATTCCTCCTTCATTAATCATATGGTGTGTACCCTGATATTTTTTCCATCTCCGCTTGTTACCCACTAAATTATATTTTTACAACACACACGGTGTCCTTGCTCATTTTATTACTGACTAATTGAATCGTCTCTTTCAGGACATAAATCACCTGGGACCAGGGCTGGAGGTAACCGGGAGACAACCGGACCCCTGGGGCACCGCAGGACGTGAAACATGGGTACATCCCCCGCAAAACATGTTGGAAAATGTCTTAAAACTAATTTGAAATCATTTGTTCCAAAAAACCAGGTTTTTACCTTGGTTGTGAGACTTCCGTCAAGGAAAGTTTCCCTTGATAACCTCTGTGTGTGTGGCAAGGGTGTCCCTCTTGTTGCAGGCAGCTCTATATTCCCGTGAAATTCTCCCTGATCCAGCGGGATTTGCAGATTTGTTTATGGAGAGGGTTTTCTGCGAGGCAGATGCTGGCGGAGTGCACAGTGCCCCAAACGCAGGTGTGGATTTTGCCATACAGGGATGCAGGGATGCGCACAGCGAATTAAACGCTGACGTGACTGCAAAGCACCAGCTAATACAGGTGTCTGAGGCGTCTCTCCTTGTGAAACTTGCTTCATTATTTTATGTTTCTGTCAGGAAACAGGGGGTTCGGCCACTAAAAGTATCCCGGGGCATTTTCACAATGGAATAATTACCTCCTCAGAAGGATATTTGGGTTTCTCCAGCTTACCCTTGCCGAGTTATGCTGCTATCTGATATGCCACAAGGATTACCAGCAACCAGCTGCAATTTATCCTGAAAATGGAAGTGGTGATTAAAGGGCAGGACTGGTAGTGTAACTCCTATTAAAGCTGGTTAGCAATTCCCATCATAAAATCCTGCCCTCAGTTGCATTTAATAGGGCCAGACTAACCACTGTGCTGAAATTTAAGCATCTGGAGTTCCTACCTCTGGTTAAATTATAAACATTTCTCCTTCTGTTCCTTCTGTCAGGCATTTTCTAGTCTGAAAATGAGAATGGTCAGAGGTGTTCCCTCAAACCCCGCCATGAAAACCCTCCTGAAAGTCCTGCTGGTGCTCGGCAGGGGCCTCCTGGTGCTTCCGCTTCCCAGCAGCTCCGTCCTCATGACAGCCCAGGGCCGTGGGATCTGAGCTGGACCTGCAGCTCCAGTTCCCAGCTGCTCTGGACCATTGGTCCAGGTCTGCAGGTTGGAAGGGCGAACAGGGAACCTGTCCTTCCAGTCCTCTTGGGAAACACAGAGCAGGAAGCTCCTTGAAAAACACACAGTGGAGACGGGAACTGGGTCTGAGACAGGTAAGTTGGCAGGCACAGAGGCTCTGGAGAGAGACAGGTTCTCCAGGGTGGTGGAAGGGAAGGAGGACCCAGAAGGAAAAACAGGGCTGCCTGGAGAGAGGGATAAAGCAAAGCTCATAAGAAAGGGTCTGGAAGCCAGGCTGCTGGGAGAAGACTTTAAACTAGAGTGGGAATGGGAGAGGTTGCTGTGAGGAGGACATGCAGCCTGGGAGGACTGGGAGCTGTCCCTTGGGTCTAGTCAAAGGCTGAGGGAGAGCTTGCTGGGCAAAGGCAGTCAGATGGAAGAGCTGGAGTGGGGCAAGGGAGGAGGACCCTGAGGCTGGGTGTGGGATGCAGCAGGGCCGGTGGGAAGAGGGAATTCACTAGAGATAGTGATGTAGGAATGGGAATGACAGAAACTGGGGGAGGGAGGCAGAGCAGAAAGGTGAGGATTTAGGAAGGTGAATGAAGACCACCTGGAAAACAGTCAGCAGCAGGTACCTGAAATAAGCTGAGAGTGTACCTCACCCCCTTGGAGTGCTGGAGCTTGTGCCAACCATGACATCCCTCACAGGGGGAAAGTTCCACATTGCTGATGGCCTGCATCGATGCCAACCCAGGATTACATTGCTGGGGTAATCTCTACGTGGGAAAGAAGCATATATTCAATAAAACAGTACTCGGGCTGCACAGTAACACACTCCCCAGTTACCAAACACCAGGATGAAGGCGGCCAGTGCAGAAGGACAAGCCAGGCTCAGACACTAAACCAAGGTCAGGGAACCCAGGCAAGTGCCTCAACAACTTCCACCTCATTTACTGTAAAAATCAGATGTAGATGTTTTATGCACCTTGTGAGGAACTGCAGGGTGAGCAAGCACAGCACTGTGGGTGGGGCAGGTGACTGCTGCTCCCAGAAAGGGTTTTTAGCCTCCGGAATCTGGGGGATGCAAAGCAGAGCCTGCCCATCACTGCACTAATTGTGCAGTCAGCGCTGCCCAGGTGCCTGGGCTGACATTTTGAAGCCTGACTTGCAGAAGTGTAGAGCTCCTGCAGATAAATCTGCAATAACTGAGAATTTATACAACTTCTGACTCAATTAGATGCTTGGCCGTGTTCTATTCTCTGACAAAATCAGGCCATTGAGTATTTCTAATTGGATCTCTGAAATGAAAAGATATTTTTTTACTGTTGTGTTTGTACACCCAAGTTCCTCGTCTGTAAAATAAGGGCAACACCAGTTCTCGCTCCAGTGTTGAGAAAATGAATTAGAGTTTGTGAAGCACTTGGATACCATAGTGATGAGTCCCATGGAAAAGCTCAGGAGGAAATTAATAAATCTGTCTTCTGAACAATATTTGAATAGTCTGCTGTAAATAAAGCACGGGCCGCACAGTGAACAGCAAGGAGAAAATAAAATTATTACTTAGTGAGCACAGTCTGTTCTGTACAATGAGTGAGGCCAGGAACATGGTGAAAGAACAGCATGTGATCTAATTACAATTAAATACTTTATCATAATGCAAATTCATGGAGGGGACAAATTACAGTTGCACAGGCCACCTTAATGTTGGTATTTCTAAACTTTTAGACTCTTGAATTTAAAGAAACCCACCACCATTAGATGCAAAGGTGTAATACACATGTATAAATGATTTCCTCGCCCTTTAATAGTGGGAGACAATATATTTACCTCCTCTACCTCAGCCACTTAAGTGGAAAAAACGTTTTTCTCCTCTTGGAGATATCTCAGCCTTACAGCCAAGATTTAACGCTGTCATTCACACACTGACGCAGAGATTTAAATCCAAAATTTACCTTCTTTGGGAGTCTGTGCATGATCATCAGAGACGGACTATTCTCCAGAGAGGGATCCAGGGGAGGACCTTCATTTCCGTGATTAAAATTTTGTGTTTTGCTTGGAGTGCTTCCCATTCCAAGCCAGCCCCTTGGTTTTGGTGCAGAGGCAAGGTTATGGAGTAACAATTCCCCTGATCTTTCCGACTCCTCAGTCCCGAGGCTACGCTGAGCTTTCCCGACTCCTGCTGAGACTTGGAGCTGCTTCAGAGCGGCTGTAAATTGCACTGGGTTATCTGTCGCCCACAAGAAGGGTGATGGAATTAGGATTGCACTGTTCAGTGCCACTCTGGTCGTGCCTATTTTTCTCATCGTGATTTTTCTATTGCTTAGCAGGATATGAGGTGACACTGAATCGTTACAGCAATTTATTGTTATCCAGAGAATTTTCCCTTACCAGGTATCCTCTGGCAGCTGGTTTAAGGCAATTTGGGATAAGAAGGGGCTGCAGCACAAATAAAGACGTGGCTCATTAAGTTTAAGACTTAGAGCTATGAGATACCTTCAGTTTAACCTGCTATGCTGCCTTCCTTGTGTGAGGCATCAGCTCCATCCACGGACAACTTCTGGCAACATGACCTGTCCGATTATTCCCAATCTCCATCCTGATTCCAGCACCAGTGCCCAGCAAGGTGTGCTTTCTTTCATCCTTCAATAGGGACTAATTTCCCACACATTTCACATTTATTGGTCACAGGTGTGGTTTTGCAAACTGCTCTGGGGTTAAAAGTCATCCTCTGGACTTTGCCAAGCAAATTCTAGGTTAGCAGGTCATGTGCCAGAAACCCTCCAACCCCAGCACATACTTCTGTCATTCCTGATGTCAACAGCAGTTCCAGCTCCTCACTGGAGCCAGGGAGGGTCATAAATGGAGGCATACCTTCCAATCACTGAGGTGAGTTCCCTGGGACGTCTGAGAGGAAGGTGGAACTCTCTGAGTCCCAGGCTGACGGAGTCTGAAACACAAGCAGGGCAGTTGGTGTGAAATGCTTTTAAAGGCTTCCCTTGCTGAGCAAGGGAGCTGCTGAGGTCTAATCCAATGTTTGTTTATGTCAAACATGAAATTAGGAGTTGGCTTTCGCATTCAGGAAATCTTAATTGATTAAAGTTAAAATCATAATTAATGAAGTTATTAATCAGTTTGTTAAAGTTGATAAGAGTTTGCAGTTGTGTTCCAAGTGTTATGTGTTGTTTTTGAGACTTGAGCAAAGTTTTGAGGTTTATCTTTATTAGAAAACTCCTGTTAAAAGTTAAAGGAATCCTCCAGGCTTAGCTGCTTTCTAAGGAGAAAAACCCCTCACCCCTGGCTAAAAGGACTACTTTTAGCCACCAGCCGTTGGCCTGTCACTTAGCTCCATGGCAACCATGAATTTTAATGAGGCAGCTCCCCGCCGAAAAACCCTGATGACATCACACAAAAGACTGCACCCTAGTGACGACGAGCCATTGGACAGAGAGCTGTACATCAATCATGGACTTTTGCCAATCACCCTCCACTTTAGGGGTGGACTAAGGGCGGATCGGGGGCGGTGATGGGGGGAGCAAAAAGAGTATAAAACCTTGTGCACAGCCGGAAGAACCTGCTTTTTCACTTCGGACTAGCCGGTGTTGAAGCCCGGTGCTGTGACCATTAGGCCTGCTCTCTATTTAGAGGCCCTGTAAAACCTTTTTGCTTCGGGATAGCTGAAGCAAGGCACAGCGCTGTAGAGCTCTGCCTTAGGCAAATAGCCGGACAGGCTGCAAGCGTCTCCGATCTCTGTGGACCCGGCTTTTGTTATTTACTTGATTTTTTTAAAATTTTCCCCAGTTAATCCCCTTTTTAATAAATTACCTTTTTTTGTTTAAAACCGAGAGTTGTCTCCCTTTTCTCACAGTTTATTTAGGGTTTTCAGAGGTAGATGGAGGGAACCTAGAATCCAAAATGCAGGGTTTACTGAGATCCAATTCGCAATTTAAAAGAAAACGGTAATGCATTTGTTATCAGGAAGTACATAATGATGTGGGATGTGGCTCTCTGGGCATCCAGAAGGAGAGAAATGCAGGTAACACCCAAGCGGAAAGCCTGATGTTACTGCAGTAAATGGGATTTTTGCCATCCATGTCAGCAGAGTGAGCTTCCATGTCTGGAAGCCTGTTGTGGGATGACACCGTGCCACAGGCGCTCACAGCCTTCTCAGTGACTGTATTTTCCTGTTTTGGTGGTTGTCATTAGTCATTGTTCTCAGATGAGATCATTACTGGGGACACACTGACCACTGAGTCTCCATTTTTCTTCCCCACTGTCCGTGCCCTCACTTTCTTGGTGTCCCACTTCTCCCTGAGCTACTGCAACTCATCTTTGACTGAAAGACTCTGCACATCCAGTAAGAGAGGAGACAGATGGTCCATGCCCTCTCGTGCGAACAGGATCAGTCTCCTCTGCATCTTAAAAACCGCATGAGCCAGGCGAGGATTCCAGGTGGTGTTTATCCCAAAGCATTTCCAACAATCCCACAAGAATGTTAATTACTGACACCAACAATCTTGTTCTCATTCATATAATGGGAGTGCCTAAAGGTCTTACCTGAGTTTGGGCAGACACCGTAGGATCACACAGGAAAAGCGCAGAGGGGTTTTAGTCTAGGTTATCCTGACAGGAAGTTGGAAAACAGAGCCACAGAGACGTGTTGAAGGTAGAGCAGCAGGGCCACCTTTCACATCTCCTGAGTCCCAGTGCTTCTGCTCTGCAAACACCATCACGTTTTCTCCTGTGCCAGTGGAAGTGAGACTGCAGTGGTCTGAGGGAATTCAAAGCGAGAGGAAAACCATGGAGAGGAGAAAGGATAAGAACAAAAGGAAAATAATTGATGCTTAGCACGTAGAAAGACTCATTTGCCTCTGGGCTTGGGAAATCAAAGAAACAACCTTAGACCAACAGCAGAGGATGCCTGGAAAATGCACAGCCCATCGCTCCCGGGGAACCCAGCACACCTTACAGACCTCCCCTCTGCCCATGGCAGGAACCAACAGCAGCACAGCCCAGCCCTTTCTGTGTGTTACCTGCAAGGTTCAGCTGGGCTGCTGGGTCATATGGCTGGAATCAGCTGTACGGGGGGACTCCTGGAAATGGAAAGAAAAGGACACATTACCTGTGAGAGATACAAACAGATGAGCCAGAGTTAGATGAGCAAGTCCACACATAAAACCTGAGACCAAAGAGACTTGACTGTTGTGTCAACACCTACAGCTCCCACAAGTGTCCTTCCTTTTGGTCTGTATCTGACTGTGATTTTAGGTGTTTAAAACTGAATATACAGAAACAATGATTCCAGGAGTCACTGCTTGGACATAGTAGCTGAAGTGTCCCTGTGCTTTAAATGGCAGGAAATAGAGACACGGAGTGCTATTAGAACCTTGAAATATGAACAAAATTACCTCAGTCCACCAATTCAACAATTCAAAACCCGTCATTGCTATGATGTAGTGAAGACAGGGACAAAGAGCCACAGAAACAGGAAGAAATAAAGACAGGAACAGAGTCCTGTTTGCTTTAATAATCTTGTTCATGCACTCTCAGACAGCCCTTTAAAGTCAGAGTTTTGGCTTTGCTTCCTCCATCTGGAATGCTCAGACAAACCTCATTTCAAATACTGTGAAGGAATTTCCTATAAATATAATGGATTTTTCGTGGAGGAAATATTGGACATCTTCATTTTTACCATGTCGTCTGACAAAGGGACAAGCTCGATCAGTTGTAAAATTAAACTGTTCAGAATAAGACCTGGTTTACAAAGGGCTTCCATTCCCCAGGCTTACAGGGTGCCACTGAAGTCCTGGGGGATTTCTTTTGCCACAGAGTCTGTGCAAAGTGATCATGGTGCCTTCCAAAGCACCTTCCTGCCAAGAAAGGTTGTGCTGCTGCACCTGGGAATGCTGCAAAAGTCTGGACAAGGCCTTGGTAATGTAGCTGTCAGAGGAGAGCACGGAGGTCTCTTCCCAGAGAGCAATACCAGGGGTATAGCCCTGATTTGCTAAGGACAGAAACAAGCTTCTGTTCCCAGCAGTTCCTGGTTTAAAAGCAGAGTTATGCCTTGACTTGTTCTGCATAAATTTTATTTTAAAATAATTTCTAACCTCTTGCAATTTTTAAGCATCTCTAAAACCAGGGTAAATTAGCCAACGTTCCTTCCTAGTGTTACTAGTCCACCCTCTTACCTCCATCAGCACAGTCTGACTCTTTCTCAGCTGCAGGGCTGAGCAATGTGGGGACACAAGGACAGTTTAAAAAGCAAAGAACACACTTTGTGCCAAGGAATGGTGCTGCACTGAGAGCTCTGGCAGGGAAATTGTGGGCAGCCTTCTGACAGGTGAAGAGTCCGACTCCTCAAGCTCCGATCTGACACTTCTCACAGACATTTACTTCACTGTTTTTGGTTGTTTTTAAACATCCCTTCAGGGCAACAGTTCTGCAGAAACACTACCGTTCTCCCACCTTTCCATGCTCCTCCCAGGGGACTGGTGGTCAAAGCCAGGAGAGCAAACCAGCGGCTCCAACGGGATGTGGCATGTGGGTGAAGGAGCTGTGAGCCCTCGGATCTCCCTGACAGGTCTGGGCACTTGGCACGTCAGGATCACTGGGTCTGCTGTCACACAGGGGTTCTACCACTGGTGTTATTCCCTCAGCTGAATGGCAGCTTTAAAATCAAATTACATGAGTGCTACAGGCTGCAGCCCCTGGCTGAGCCCCAAAGTCAAGACGAATTGGAACAACAAATATGCCTGGATAGCAGTTCCCTGAGAAATGTCATCCTCACACTGCTCCGCATTTCCTCCTAACAGAACCTGACGGGACTTATCGACTGCCCAGTATTCCTGCAACTGCATCGGAAGCTTTTGATTCTGAGAAATATGGAACGTGTCTCAGAGAGGTCAGAATGTGACTCTGTCCAAGTGAGACACAAAGGTGTTCAGAGATACTGAACGGAGCAGAGGGAGTGGCAGGAAACCACAGGCTGGGAGCTGACTCCAGCAGGGACTGGTGGGGTTTGAACACCACCCCCACCCCCCCAAGAAGAGGTGAACGTGCTGATCCCGGTTCCTTGGGACCAGGAACCACCACACTGTAAATGTTGCCCAGGCTGTTGCTCCACCTGCTTCCCTCCCCACAAATATACATTTCTTGAGGGATGCTCTTAGAAGGACCAAAAGCTGAAATGCATTTCCTCTCCTCCCATAGTGGAAGGCACATGCTGGCAGGGGAGTCTGGGAGGAAAAATGCTCTTACGCTATACAGGCAATGGACATTTTGTGTACAAGCAAGATGCCTTCACGTTCCCAAAGGAATTCACCTACAAAGCATCACTGCCAAAAACTGGAGAGAATTTAGATGCTTGGAACAAACTTACATTGCTAAAAGTGGGGAATTGGTAGAGAAAGATGTTCAGGCTATCAGAAGTTGTTATCAGAAGTGTCCTTCATTTCTGAAAGCACAGAAGTGTAGGTTTTCAACAAAAATCAGTGTCTCAAAAAGACTCTCCTTCCGTGACCAAAAACCTTTGGTGAGGGCTGAGAAGAAATTGAGGTTTACGTCTGTCTCATGTGGACATTTAGATTCCACGAAGCAAAGCAATGATATTTTTCAGCCGTGAGCCCTCTGAGGCAGGTAACAAATAACAGAGATTTGGCAGAGGGAGAAAAGCTTTCTCACAAATCTCCTGTTTTCCCAATCCCAAAGGGCTGCAATCTGCCTCTGACCCCTCTTTCAGGCTGCCGCTCGCTCCATGATCTGTTGGGTTTGTGTTTGCAGATGGGAGTCCAGCGTTTTCCTGCTGACCTCCAGCAATCAGTAACACTCAGCTGCTCCTTCTGGGGTGTCATTGCAGTGTTCAGCACTCCTGAGGCTGCCAGGACATTCTGGGAAGCACTGCCTTTGGAGAAGGCAGCACAGTGGACCACAAGGAATAGTATGACTGACTTTTTTTTTATGTTTACTGCTATGACTGCTGTTAACGTGTGTTTTTACTAAAGAGCAGAGTTCATGAATTATGCTCAGCTTAAAAACAAAGCCGTAAAAAAGTACCAGTGAAAGACATCAGGAAGAAAAACCTCAAAACCACTCCTGTTCTCTTACTCTGTCTCTCTCTCTTTTTTTTTTCAAGTTCTGCATCCAATTTTAGGCAAATGCAGCAGTGCCCGGGGTGTGGTGCCTCCAGAAGGCTCCTGAAGAAGCACCTGCTGTGCACAGGCTCCTGCTGTGGGAAGGGAGCAGTGGGAACTCAGACACTAGAGCAGGTACCTTGCTGTGAGCAGTTTCCGCATCAGGAAGAGAAAGAACTTGGTTTTGTTCCTGCCTACTGGTGGCTCTGACACACGAAAGGTTTCAATAATTCTCAGTTGAGACAAGTAAATTATGCCTGTCCCGTTAGAAGTGACAAAGGTAAGATATCTTGCACTTCACCTAAAATTGACACCAGAAGAAGGGTAGGTTTAGATGAGATATTGGGAAGAAATTCTTGGCTGTGTTTGGTGCGGAGGCCCTGGCACAGGGTGCCCAGAGCAGCTGTGGCTGCCCCATCCCTGGAAGTGTCCAAGGCCAGTATGGACACTGGGGCCTGGAGCACCCTGGGACAGTGGAAGGTGTCCCTGCCCATGGCAGGGGCTGGAACCAAGGTGGTTGTTAGTGTCCCTTCCAACCTAAACCCTTCTGGGATTCTATGATCAGGAATGTGGGAATGACAACACAGCCTGGAGCGTGGACAAAATCCCTGTTCAGAGTTCCTGGACCCGGGGTGGGTGGGGTGACACTGCAGCAGGAGGGTCCAAACCACAAAGATAAGTGGACATTAATGTTGCACACCAACTTATGAACTTCTAGGAACTTAATTAACCCAAACCAAAAGCCACAAGCAGACTTTGTGAATTGAGCAGTGACACTGCTCTAAGTCAGCTCCCACAGTGGAGATTTTCCCTCTGACCAAAGGGATCCCTTGTTCAATATATGGGGAAACACAGGCAGCAAAAGAGGTGGTGTGGAAAATTAGCAGCATTTACAGTTGTGTTGGAAAGCCTTGTTCACTTCAGAACACCTTCCCCAGCTACCTGAACAAAAGAATGGGGATTTTAAAAAACAGGGAAACCTGCACAGGGTGCTCAGTAAACCTGAGTGGAGCACACCCATCTTAAAGCTCAACTCCCCTGTGGAATTTTTACCTGGAGTCCAGCTGACACCAGAGGTAGGGGTGAAAAGGCTCCCAGCTCTGTGAGAGATAATGACAGAACTGACAGCAGTGGACACTGTTGGGTCACCAGGGAAAGAGGGAAAACGCAACCCTTTATGATTACAGTCAAGCACAAATAAATATGTTGGAAAAGAACAGATCCTATTTCCTGCAAGCAGTGAAGTTTGGGGGGAAACGGCCTATGACAAATATTTTTCTCTGCTGGAGGCAGCAGCAGGGCTCTGACAGGCACGTTGGAAAACAGACCATACGTTTGTGCATATTCAACAGCCCCACTGGGAGACATCATTTCTCAGGCTGCCGTTGGGGTTGTGTTTGGCACTTGAACTGTTTTGGGGGCTTTGATAGCCCAGGATCTGTGTAGAGGATGTTTTGTTCTGAGGGAAAAGAGCACGAGCACATGACCAGAAGCTCTGATCAGCTACTGAAAGACCCAGACCAGCAGAGCTCAACAACACAACTCCTTTGTAATGGAAATGCCATACCTAGGCATGAAATTAGGAAAGCAACGTGTACAAGCAGATTCCAAGAAGATTGAAGTCAACCCCGGTATTCCTGCCCATGCAGAAAAGGATGCAAAGTTAAGACACCTCTGAGTAGTGGAGCGTCGACCCAATTTAGCTGCCCAAGCAATCAATGATGGATCTTTATGAGTGTTCAGGAGCCCTAACACGCAGATCTTCCCAGGGAAACTGAAAGGAGCTAATTAATAGCCCAGATAAACAGAATGAAATGCAAAGCCGGACATAGATCTTTACAGCCCGGTGCTGACTGCGCTGAATTCTCTCCTTGCACTCCCAGCTGACCCCAGTGAGGCATCAAGATTAACGCTTGACCAAAAAGCTTTTGCTTTCCACTTTTTGTAAAGCACTTGCAGGCTGTCTACTCGAGTGTTTCGCCTGGCTGCAGTCAGAGATAGTTTAGTCTTGACTTACAGACTTAGCTGGGTTTTGCTCTCCCCTGTCCCACTTCGAGCACCCTGAAGTGATGCCTCTCTGTCCTTACTGCTCTGGCTGCTAGCAAGTAAATGCCCTGATAACTGAGGCTGTTTAACTCCAGGTTGCTCAGCTCCATTCGTGTTCCCTGCCCTGTCTGCAGTGCAGTTTGGGACCTTCCGGTGCCCCGAACTCCAGCAAGGTGATGATGTCACTCAGAATTAACACACAAACCCCTGGGCAGGGGTTGTAGAAAAGTCATGGAAATCCTCCTTGTTCTCAAGAGGTGCAGCATGAGGGCCCTCAAAGAATCTTTAGGAGGAGTTCCAAGGCTGGCCTTGAACATGGGATACTTCCTGGGCAAGGTACTTGGGGTCGTTTGGCCTTTTCCAGAACAGGTAAGGAGACAGGAGCTTGTGGGACACGTGGCCAGCCCAGCAGGAGCAGCTCCTGCCCTCCTCCACCAGCCAAGGCCATCTTGATCCAAGTATTTTAGGGAGAAATGCCAGTCAGTCTTGTCAGCAGGAAAGGTCTGTCTGGGAAGACATCCCCTTAAGTGCCTTGAGGTGGCAGAGGAAGAGGTTAAACACTGAGGGTTAAGAGTCTGCCTTGCCCAGGCAGTTCCTGCAGCAGGGAAAGGCAAGAGCAGGTTTTCCAGGATTATGATTTTGGACTAAGGTGCCTAAATTTTTTGTATATTTCACTTCAGACTCTGCTTGGATGCAGCCTTAGATGTCCCTTGTTTTCCCAGTGGAGAGCAGCAATACTTCCATGGTGTTTACCAGTGTCACTGTTGAACTGCTGATCCCTCTTCAAGACCCAGGGTGGACGGTACGGCACAAAAAAGCTTGATTTTTTAACTAAAATAAGGTGAAAGAGGACATCACATAACAGGGTCAGCCTGAGGGCACTGAGACCATTCATAGAATCACAGAATGGTTTGGGCTGGAAGGGGCATTAAAGCTCATCTCATTCCACCCCCTGCCACAGACAGGGACACCTTCCACTGTCCCAGGGTGCTCCAAGCCCCATCCAGCCTGGCCTTGGACACTGCCAGGGATCCGGGGGCAGCCACAGAATTCCTGCACAACCTGTGCCAGGGCCTCCCCACTCTCACAGGGAACAATTCCTTCCCAAGATCCCATCTAACCCTGGGATCCAGAGAGATGTAAGATGCTTGAGAAAGGTAAATCTCGGGCTCGAGGGCTGCAGCTGACCTTGATTTTGCTCCTCGAGTGAGAGCTCTCCTGGTTCCAGAAGGAGCCTTTCTGTATGGAAGCTAAAGATCATTAAGACCTTCCAGAGGACACTATGAGATCTAGCCAACATTCCCTTTTCTCCCAGCTCCCACTTCCTCACACACCCCTTTGGCTGAGGAGGAAGAGCAGGTTCTGCTTGGCCTGATTTGGAAAGGAGACACAAACCCCACTGGCCGGGATCTGGAGCAATCCAGCTGCACCTCAGTCTTTCCTGTCCCATCATTCTAGTGACCCAGAAGTCCTGGAAAATAAATAATATTTTGAATTGTTGGGTTATTCATCTACACAAATGTCTTTCTGTTAGTGCTGTGCATAAGAACATGCAGAGAAACCAGGAATGTTCTTGGGATTGGAGACCAGTGGGCAGAACATTTTTTGCAGACCCATCCAAAGCGGTTGGGTTGTCCCAAGCCAATGTCCCAGGAGGACATCAGAGTCAGCACTTTCACTGCTGAAATTACCCACAACCAAGATAAATACACAAAATATTAGTGGGAATATTGAGAAATAATGAGAACTAGTGCAGAAACCACGGTGGAATGTGCTCGCAGGGACATGCACAGGCACAGCCTGTCCAACAGACTCATGGTCAGCCACAATCCTGGCTCACAACCTACATCCAATCCCTGAAACCTTCCACCAGCCTGAATTCCTTCTGCACAAAGGGAGTCTCAGGGTCTGTTTTAAAGCTCTAGCAGCTTCATTTTGGTTTGAGCTCAGCTTCTCTCCTGGACTAACAGGTGTCTGGGAAGCTGTGAAGATCACGCCGTCATTGTGGGAGAGAAAACTGCTCCCCCCGTGACATTCCCCTGTGCTCTGTGCCCACAAACCTGAGGGTCCATCACACAGCCTTGAGTCTGAGAGATGAATGGGATGGAAAGAGCCGGCTGGAACCTCTGGAAACCTGGAATGCTCCTGGGATTGAGGAAGGGGGAAAGCGCGAGCATTGGCCCCTTCTCCAAAAGCTGCACACCGAGATCTCAAATCACTTCTTACTCCAGCACTCGGGAACTCACTGTAGTCAGAGCTTTGGGATTTAACTGCTGCTGGGAAAGGAGGAAACTCCTATTTGCATGCACAAAGATTGGGAGTTTTCTTCCTCTGCTCCAGCGGAAGTTTAATCCAACAGGCTGTGTGTCCAGTGGCCTGCTCACTGCTGCCTCAGGTGAGCACTAATCTAGGGGACTGACGTGGGAAAGCAACCTGGGCTGGAGATGTGCTCACAAAGCTTCATTTAGATCTTTCCTGATGGGAGAATTGAGAAGAAAAGATGTTCCCACCAAACCTACTCATCCAATTACTGGAGCACTTTGAAACTGTGATATGGATCAGCGGAGCAGCCTGCGCTTTTCCCAGGACCCAACAGGAGTGTGCAGACATTGCACTTTTGAGAAGCATCGAGAACCAGACATAGGAGCTTTGTGGCTTTTCTTCATTGGTTCTGACTTGCTCTGACTCCTCGCCTGCTCACCATTAGCACCCCGTGGTGCAGCTGTGTTTGACATCCCTGTAACAGCCCCTGATTTATACGGCCTCGCACAATCCCTCCTCCTCTGCGGCCTTGAGAGCAGCAGATCAGACATCCTGAAATGGAACTCCTTTGAATCAGTCACTGCCAAAGGAGCAGACACCTTCAAAGATCATTATCTTTGTGAATCAAACTTCACCCTTCCCAAATGATCTCTTTTTTTAATGAAATGGAGCTTTTGGGGTTTGGCAGAAGCAGACAAATACTCCAGTGGGCAGACTTTAAAAAAAAACGGGTGAAAGCATGACTGAGATTCACAGAGTCACAGAATAAAGCAGAGAAAGGATCCAGAGATAAATCCAATGTGCTACATTCATCACTCACCCATTCAATTACAAGGATTTGAGCAACTGTCCAGTGAAGGGAATTCAAGCTCCCCATTTTATGGTGTATCTCTGATGCTTTTCCACATGCCACTGCAGGAGATGAGCCGTGCTCCTTTCTACACCCATTCCCTGCAGAAAATCTGCAAACCATCACCACTGATGTTCCCTAATTTAGGATCCATGCTCTAACATTCTCTGCCTCCAAAGCACGGCCACCACTTAATGCCGTGTTTGCTTTAGGAATGCGGTTTTCCTTCAGCCCAATGGGAACACCACGATTATGTGCTGCACGTGCCAGAGAGGCAGGGCTGGGTGGGGAAGGAGAAGGGAGGCTTCAGCTCAGAAATGATAGTACCTATTTTTGGCTCCCGGAGCCAGGCTGTGCTGCTCCCACTCTGTTTTGATGCTCCAACACGTTTCACTGGAGATGACACCAATCCCAGGCAGTCACGACAGTCTGGGGTGCTGGGATTTAGCCTCGTGGGGGAGGGAAGATGAGCAGCAATCTTTCTGAAGTCTGCGGCAGGAACAAATGGATTTGTGGTGACTGTTATTTGAATATTAATATTTAGATGAGGATATTTTTCAGCCTGAACATACCCCTAGAACACAGGAGATCTATACCTGGCCCTCCCTTCTGCCTGGCTGCAGTGGGACATCCCCTTTTGCTAAACCCTAATCCACCCTTGTGCAGCCATGGTGAGGTTTGCAGATCTGGTTAAACATCTTGCAGAACCAAATGTCCTCTTGCTCCTCACTGCCTGGGACACATAAAATACAAAATACAGTCTCCTGGAGTAAATTCATGTCCCAAGTGTGTTTTTCATAACTACAGTGCCTACTGGGGGTGCACAGGATTTTCCCAGCACTCCAAGTGCTACAGTTCTCACTTCCATTTAGTGACAACTTATTTACAACCGGGAGTCCTGAGGCAGCACAAGCCAAAGTCTCTGCTCCCATCACCTGCTGCAGGTACCGCCAGGAGGTTGTGAGAGCCTCCCCTCTCCCCCCAGGAGGTTGTGAGAGCCTCCTCTCTCCGTGGCTGTGCTGCAGGGCAGCCCTGCGAAGGAGACAGCTCAGAAACTCCTCTGAAACCCAATCCTCGACCTGGGCACCTCAGTCCGTGCTGAAGGGGCTACCCACAACCAGGCCACGCTGTGCCTCCTGCCCCCAGCAGCCCATTCCTGCCTGGCACCAGCCCCTCAGTCCTGCATCACTGAGTGGGGAGGGGAGACAAAGTGGTGGCAGCCCATCCCTGGAAGTGTCAAGGGCCAGGCTGGACGGGGCTTGGAGTCACCTGGGGCAGTGGAAGGAGTCCCTGCCCATGGCAGGGGGTGGCACAAGATGAGCTGTAAGGTCCCTCCGAACCCAAACCATGCCGTGATCCCAAATCCAACGTGATCCATAGGAAGACAAGGGAGAGGTTGAGGAGCTCGAGCATCTCTGGTGCCAGGCCAGCATTCTGGGAAAGCAGGGAACCAAAAGCCAACCCTGTGGGCCTGCTGCTCAGGATCCACCACTGATCCACCACAGGATCAGTTTTCCTTTCTTCAGCTGCTTTTCTTCACTCTGTTCTCCTGCAGCACCCTGTGCTACGGAGTGATAGAAATATGTATCAGCTTCTCCAAACACAGTTATCTTTAGAAATGGAACAGCGAAGGGAAATGACACTGTGTAGACACTGCAAAAAGAAAGCCTTCATTACATTAAAAAAGAAAAGTTACATTCTTGATCAAGGAACAAACTGGTCTGAATAGTCACAATTGCATTTTACAGCCATGTAACTCTTTCTTTCTCTCCTAACATCTGAAGAAGATGAGCATCTGATTCCTTTACGTGGGAATTGCTTAAATCAGCACTGGGAGAAAATATGCAGTTGAATATTGATCTGAAAAGATGGAGGGAGTTCAGCCCTGAGCTAACAGTTCTGGATTTTGGACAGGGGCTGGCAGAGCTCAGCCCCTCTCAGGACCAGCCCCATCCTTGTTCCTGGCAGCCCTACAGCCCAAGGCTCCTGCAGCTCCATTCTTTTCAGCAAAGGTTGGCCGAAGAAGCACAGCACTATTTTATTTAATCATGGTTGGAGTTCTGGTATCCACAGGAAAAAAATCTTGGGAGCAGAGCGTATTTTCATGATCAGTGCATACAGAGTGGTATAAAATGTCTGCACCGCTTCTTTCCACTCCAGCCTGTGCCTTTGAAGTCATGGTAACAGCTTTTGGATCCCAATCCTCTGGTGAGACTCCTTGATTTATTAGGTAAAACATCTGGAAAAAATGAGGACTTGTGGCAATGTAAATCCTCCAGAAGGAGCAGAGAGAGGTTTCATCTGAGCAGCCCTCCTGTCAAAACGCAGGAAATCTGAGCCCTGGTCACTGGCTTGAGGGTGCTCCGAGGCTGAAAAGCTGCAGCCGGGCCGTTCCCGTTTCACTCAGTGGCCAGAAAGCAGCTGTGAGCAGGGGAATGGCCAGCAGCCGGGGGAGCTGGGACCACGCCAGGCCCCTGGAATGGTTTGCAGACACTCAGGTGTCAGTAGCAGCGCTGCCCTTGGCAGCACCAAGGAGCCCCTGGTGTCAATCCTGGTGCTGTGGGAGCACTCGGGGATGTGAATACCTGTGAATACCCGCCCGTCACGCACACAGGAACAGGCACCAGCCAAACCCACGGCCCAGGCCCCCCGAGAGCGGCCTTGGGGTGACTTTTCCATCCCACAGTTAAAACCGGATTACTGGAGAAGAAAATGGTTTGGAAAGAATGAAGCCCGTGCCAAGTAACAAACAAGGCGACGGGCATTTTGTGAGGCAGATTCCTTCTGTTATTTGGAATCAGCCCTGAGGTAAGAGGAAAAAAGAGAGGAGAGAAGGAAAAGCAGGAGCAGCTGGCTGTGCACTGGAGTTCGGCATCTCCGTGCAATGTGTGTGTGGGCAAACTAGTGTGAGCCCCTGCTCGTGCGTGTGCATCCGGCCCAGGCGTTTGTCATACGGGGGCAAAGGTACAAATCACCAAGGTACTTGACTCAGAATTATTTACTCTCTGCCTCCTCCACACAACAACCCAGGTTCCAAATTTCAGCGCCGACGCTCTGGGGAAAACCCCCCGAGAACCATCCTTTGCCAGTTATTTTCCCATCTAAATCCCCCTTCCAGCAATTTGAATAACACAGTTCAAACACCAGCCCTGGTGCCAATGGTGCTTTTTGGAGAGGGTGTGGGACGGGCGGAGGAGGGGGAGTTTGGGGAGTATTTTTTTAATCAGATAAATTATTGCTGGGAAACCAGCCACTTCTCTCCATTCAATTTATACTCTATGGGGAATCCATCTAATACCCCTGCTCGGAGTGCGGGCAGGACCAGCGAGATGCTGTATCAGACATGGGAGGGAGGCAAAAGATGGAATGGAGTGCAGGGAACGAACAAACAATGGGAGGAGAGGGCTCTGGAAAAGCCTGCGGAGAAGAGGGAAAGCCAAGAGATGTGTCTGCAGCTCCTCAGACAAGGGAGGAGGGGAGAAAATTGGAGCAGGCTGGAGCGTGGGCAGAGTGGGATGGGATGGGATGGGATGGGACGGGACGGGACGGGACGGGACGGGACGGGACGGGATGGCTCGGAACCGCAAGGAGCTTTTCACCTGCGGGGAGGCGGCAGGGCTCCAGGCAGGATGGAGGATCCAATCGGGCTCTGCTTGAGTCTGCAAAGTGAGTTTAGTGATTTCCCCCGTTCCCCAGTGAAACTGGGAAGGTGCCAGTTCACCTCACCGCTGGAACTGGAAGTGGTGAACGCTTTGCTGGCCGGCGGAGAGAAGCCAAGGCCTGGCAAGAGAGACAGCTCGCAGCACCCGGGGCTCCAGCCGTGCTCGCAGGGCAGCGTGTCTGGGAACTCTGCCCTGCTGTCTGGGCACTCCTCTCATCCCTGGCTGTGTTGCCGGCTCACCTCAGGCTCCGCTGCAGCTCCACGTGTGAGGGACGGGCTGCGTCCCGGGGAGCTCCTCGTCCAAACGGGCACAGCTGGAGCTGGGCACTGCCAGCAGGGGCACAGGCGGGCAGTGATTGCCCCGAGCCCACCGAGCGAGCCGGTGACCACACCCGCCCGGAGCCCGCCGCCCCATGCGAGACTGGTTCTCTTTCATGTGCGAACACCAATTTAGTCCAGAGGCTTCCCACTCCACCACTTCCCCGTGACTATAAATGCACGCGGAGTTTTTAAAGAATTACAGGGTAATGGCACCTGAATGGGTGTCGAGGTGCACTTTGCTGGCCTTTTATTCTTCTTTATAACAAAGAATTCAAAGCTTTAGTGGGAGAGTTGGCAGTAAGCTCAGGAGATAGGGAGACTTCTGAGGACGATTTCCCAGATTCTGGGAGTGACTACAGTACAAATAATGATGGAAAATAAAGGAATTGACTCAGCAGGAGGCAAAAGAGAACAAGTGGAAGAGTAACTCTGCTCTGGAAAGCTGCGAGGAGAACAGGACACAAAGCAGAAAAGAGAAATAAGACCAAAAAATAGAAATCCAGCATGTATTTCAGAGGGATTCCTTCTGACAGCCTGACTGGCCAAAAACTGCTGAGTGCCATTCTCAGGGAACTGAGCCTTACACGAAGTCCAGGGAATCCTGGCCCAAAACAACAAAGAGATGCTTTTACTCAGAGCTCATTCCCAGCCTCCCCAACAGTCCATGGGCTCTCTCCAGTCCCCCCGGTTGTCTCCCAGTCTAAGCAGTGTGGAAGTGTCACTCCTGACATTAAACCCTCCTTTCCCAGGCAAAATTATTGCTTGAAGCAACACTGATCTAAACACATAATTAAACCCCCTCTAGCCCACCTACCAAATAAACTCATTTCCAGATGCCAATTAACCTCCAAGGTTATTACTGGGGATTACAGATCTCCCTAGAACAGCTTGTGCCAGGATGCAGGGAGCCCACTTGTTCTGCAAGTGTCAGGTCATGGGGATTACCTTAACCTTGGATCCTTGTCCAGCTACCACAGTCCTGGGAATAAAATTAATAACTTTCTGGCTTTTTCTCCCTCTCTAAGAAATGGAGAAAGTGTTATCTCTTCCTCCTCATAGTTTTTCCTTGTAATTTGAGTCCCCAGACATCTGTACTTTGTTAAAGCACTGCCCATTTCAGAGGCTTTTTCCAGGACTGGATGAACTCTGGTGACAGGTATCCAAGCTGCTTTGTGCATTTAGTAGTCCCCAAATGTCTGTTTTGGAATCTGTTCCAGATTCTAATCATTTTACATTAAGACTCAGGGATTCAGTAACCTCTCTCCTCCCAATCCCCAAGAAAAACAGAAACAACAGCCCTTCAACCCTAGATCAAGCACAAACCTCTCCAAACACCCAGCCCAGAACCATCTTTCATCAGTCTCTGCTCCCCATGACTCCCAGACTCCACAGAGTGCAGAGATGTGCAGAGTCTCCCTGTCCAAGGAAAGAACACCCATTACATGACTCAGGACTTTCTCCTGACAGGAACAAGGTGGAGGGGCTGCTCTTGGCCAGCGCGTTCACATTAAGGGGCTGTTTGAGCCTCTCCAACGTTTCTGGAGCCTCGTTGGGCTGTGGGAGTTTTGGGCTGCTCCATTGTTCCTCGTTGGTTTTCATCCCTCATTTCTTTGACACCTGATGCCATGTGGTTTGTAGAAATCCCTCTGGGCTCAATAAACCATGGAACTGAGCTTCCTTATTCTGATTTTTTCTCCCACCCGTGAGGACTCTGTGCTGGGTTTCTTTTTCCTCTGTCCAGCTGCAAACTTTCAGGTTACTTGTGAGAATTTCGTATCAGTGAAGTTTCTCCCAATTCTGCTGACCGACAGTTTTAGAAGGAATTCAAGGGGAGGGAAGAATGGCAGGAAAACAGCAGGACACCTCTTTAGAAACCACAACTAGTGTAAAAGGGATGCTGGAAATCTTGTTTTCATCACCCACAAATTCCCTGATGCTGGAAAACGTCCCCCACTTTCCCGTCTTCTCCCATTTGCTGCAAGTCTTGACAGGAACAGCTTCTGCTGGGAAGAGCTGACTGTGCCAGAATGGGAGAGCTGCTGTTCCTATACCGCCCTCCCCTCCACAGATCCCCACATTTCAGCCCAGAAGATGGAAATTGTTCCGTGTTTACCAACCCTCCTGCTCCTTCCCGCTCCACCAGGACCTCTGTGCCCGAGCCAGGTCTCTGCTGTTTACAAGCCCATCTGCTGCTGTTGCTTTTTCTCACCTGAAGTTTGAATGCTCCGTTCAGGATTTTGCTCGCTTTTGTGTTGGGAACTGCAAAGAGCAGCCGAGGATTTCAGGTGGGAAGTGAGCAGCAGGGAGAGAGGAATACAAATCTGTTCTCATCTAAAGAGCCCTCAAAATAATTAAAAAAAAAAAAAAAGAGAGAGAGAGAAAGAACCAGTTGAAAGAGGAAATTCCAAATGTTTTCAGCAGCACAGTCATTCCAAGGAGAGTTTGTCTCATATTTTTGTGAGAATTTGAACATTTAGAACCAGAAGGGAAAAAGCACAAGTGTTCTAATGGCTGTTTCCCTGAAATTATCCTGGTCCCTCTGGTCTCTACAGTTTAGTCTCTATAAAAGCTTCAAGCCTCCACTTTGTCCAAACCTGTTGAAAGGGAGTCGAGAGCTCTCCATGCAGTGTAACTCAAGGATACATCTTTCCAGGAGTAAGGGGAGACCCCTGGGAGTCAGAAAGAGACTGGAAATGTCTGTGTCTGCTCTGAGGCCTTCAGTGGGGTGCCCAGAGACTCCCCTGAGCAGCAGAGCCCAAGCATGCAGGAGGGGTTCTCTCTCTGAAGGCTGATGGATTCAAGCTCTCTTGTATCCTTCCCTTTGCCAGCAGGGAAGCACAGTGTGGAACAAGCCTGGGCAGGTGCTCAGACACCACCAGGCTCCAGGAGCAGGGATGGGAAGCAGCCTGGCTGTGGATCACGCTGTGCTCCCGGACACGGTGTGGCTGCAGTGGGAACCGGTGACCCCCCAGCTCTGCTGGGCCCCACTACTGGGCCTGGGTTCTGTCTGGGCCTCACTGCTGGGTCTGGGTTCTGTCTGCTCCCACTTGCAGCATCCCAGTCCTTGTTGGTGCCTGGCTTGGCAGGGAAAACAGAAATTGTTCTCCTGGACCCTTCTCACAGTCAGTGAGAATCAGGAGAACCCAAAGGGCTGAACTGCCCCGACGAGAAAACATCGGTGGCTGAAGTGCCTTCGCTCCCGCCCTTCCTGTGCTTTACACCTGGAGCTGCGAACTCAGCCAAGAACTGGCTGAAGGGAGCAGCCTTTGGAAGGGGCTCTGCTGTGCCCTGAGCTTGGGGAGGCCCAGCCTGTCTAGGCACACCTGCCATTCTGTGTGGGAGAGCAGACATGGCAGGTTACAGAGCAAACATCCACGGGAAGTTCCCACTCTGTGTGTGGACAGTGACTGAGAAGGAGCAGGAAGAACAGGAAAGTGAAGAGGATGGATTCTCAGGAAGGAAAAGCCCACCAGAAGTTCCTTCTGACTGTGCCTCTGTGCCACTGGGTCACAGTGGATCAGCTGCACCAGTTCCCAGCCAGGAATCTGCCTGGTTTAGGGAGGAACACGCTATCCCACTTGGCAGCTTCCTGGTCCTGCCCTACCAGCTCAGCACAGTGCACAGATCCTGTCCCAAGGCTGGACGCTTTTGGGAAAGGAGGCTCCCAGGAGGGCAGGAGCTGGCTGAGGCCCTCACTGTGGCCAGGGCAGCCGCTCTGTTCTGACCTGCAACCCCGGATAAGGTTCCCTTCCCTCTGCAATGCCAGCGGCCCTTCCCCAGAGGATGTGTTTGGATTATCTCTCTTTGAGGACTTCACAGTACAGAGCAAGGTCTGAAGACCCCAGAACTGCTCAGAGGTGCTGAGTGAAGCTGGTTCGGCTTCCCCAGCCCCAGAGAATTCAGAGAAGCTGCTGGATTTACAGACACACTCCCAGTGGAGCCAGCAAGGTGCTGGGATGCCCTGGAAACACAGCGCTCAGCAGGTGAGGGCAGAAAGACTGAAATTGGACTTTGCAAAAAGTTCCTGCCTCATTCACTCCCAGAAATGTCCTCCTTGAGCCGAACTGTTCCTGGGAATAGCTGTGTCTAACACCAGGCAGGGCTGCAGCTCCCGGGGCCTGGAGCAGGACCTCTGGAGCACACATGCTCTTCATTAACGCTAATTCAGGAGCAGGAGCGACCCGAGAGCAGAACCTCGGAGGGATTAAGCACAGACACCGCCTCACGGAGCTGCGGTGCAGGGCGGGATCCAACCTGAGCGTCCCCCGAAGCACGCACTCAGATCTGGTTGCTCTGGTTTGGCCTCGACTCCGGCAGGATGGAAAGAGCTCAGGGAGATGGTGAGAGAGGGGAGAAGGAAGAAAGGAAACCAGTCTGCTCCACGTGCCCCCAAAAAGCAGCGTTTCACTGCTGGGGCTCTCAGTGTGCACAACAAACTCGTCTCCCTGCGCTCGGCCCGCTTACATTGTTCACTTTCCTGCAAATTGTTTCCACATTCTGTATAAATAACCCCGGTGCCAGCGAGGGGGAGGGAAGGCGCGGGGAAGGGGTGGGAGGAAATCCAGTGGCTTTGTTACTTTGGAAAAAGAAGGTGGAGGGTGGAGAAGAGCGGTTGGAGCTGCGGCCCTGGCAGACGGAGCAGAGTTGCCATCGAGCTTGTGTTCAGACCTGGAGGAAGAAGAGTAAACAAGGAGGAGATTATATATAATTACAGACAATCATGTTGCCGGGGATAAACAGGAATCAGAAGCACGGAGGCACTGGAGTCTGGCACATCCCCAAGCACGGAGCAGAAGCCAGCCAACGAGAGGCACTGCGGCTGGAACGCGCTTCCCTTTGGGCCTGCTTTCACTTAGCTCAGGGGCTGGGGGGTTTTGCCTCTCCTCTTGGCTGGAGGCATTCCCCCATAAAGAGAAGAGCCCATCCAATGGGGAGCAGAAGCCAAACTGAAGTCAGCAGAATTCTTGTCTGTGACATTCACAGGTTACCCTGTGAGAAACGTCAGAAACATTTGGAAAAGATGCAGCCCACTGAGGTCAGCAAGAACAACAACGGGAATTTCTGAACAAAAATAGCTTTAGAAACACTCCAGAAGCTGTGCCTGAGTGTCCTGTGGGCAGCTCCTCTTTGGCAGGATGCAGAGGGGGAGCTGCAGCTCAGGGTGGCACTCGGGTCCTGCTCGTGGCTCCCAAGGATCCAGGGCTTGCTTAACAGGGAAATGATGAACAAAGCCATGGAGCAAACCTGAAACAACAGATGGGCCATAAGGCTTTAAAACGAGGGCTTGGGGGAATTTAACAAAGAAAAAAGAAAAGGACCCTCCTTTGTCCTTTTTATTTTCCTTCCTTGGAGGCTCTGGAGAGTCAGAGGGAAGGTGACAAACAAAGGACAGCAACCTCCGATGGTGACAGGAGGAGATTGTTTAGCAAGGCAGTGTGAAGAACTCTCTCCCAGCTATTTTTCAATCCAAATAGCTCACAGCCCGCTGAATTCTTAAGCCATTTTCCTGATCTCTCAGCTGTTCTTCATTGAGAACACAGGAAGATACTTCAAAGCAAAAAAGCAGAGAAGAAAAATAAATATATATAAGAAACAACCAGACCCGTGTTTAGAATCTGCATAAGAGCAGAGGAGGCAGGGAATGCTCACAGGCTCCTTCACCTTCTCCCTTTCAGTACAGGTGCTCTAAGTGTCCTTTCTCCCAAGGAAAGAAAATGGACTTCTAAAGGGAAATGACATTTACTCTCTGAGAACAGTGTCACACTTTGGTGGATGATATTACCTGGCTATCTGGGTGTAGGATTGTGTATTTTCTGTGAATTCATCATTATGGGCATTTTTCCCCTGAGATTTTTTCTGCTGACAAATCCTTCCCCAGAGGATGTACCTGTGTGTGTGCACATGCGGGGGCGAGTGAAAGATCTCTCTGCTGGCCATGTAGAAGCTGTTTGCGTATCACAGACAAGTGATAAAACAGGAGTCATGTTCCTCTCAAAACTGCTGGAAAGAGCTCAGAAAGAGCAGAGGAAATGGGCTTGGAAAAGACAGTAAAAGGTTAAAAAAGGTATTTGGGGTCCAAGTCTTATCTACTCTAAATTTACATCGACTCTGTGAGGTAATATTTAAGCAATCTACTCCCATGCCAAGTTACAACAGCTCCTTCCAAATATCCCAGACAGTGAACAGAACCAAGAATAAAAACAAGATAACACGAGAGCAAAAATAGCCGAGCACGACCTTTCCCGCGTGCCCCTGTGCAACGTGGGGCACAAAGAGAGCTCGAGCCATATGGTGGGAGGGTAGGACTGGACAGGCTACAACCTCTTCACTTTCTCTTTCATTTTTACCTGACCAAGAAGGGAGGAGGACACAGAGCTCTCGTGCCAATGCTCTCGCAAAACTGAAATGAGGTTACTGATCTCCTGCAAGCACAAATGAACATCAATCACCAAACACTCATCAAGGCACAAAACACAGTCTCTCGGTGTTATTAGACAGCAAGAATTAAGAGTTTATCAAGCCGGAAAGAGCAGATCCTCGAGGGAGAATGGATTTCATAAGCAAGCAGCAAATCCTTCTCCAGGCACCTTGGTGAGACTTCGGCAGTGAGAAAATCAAAAGAGCTCCCACCTAAAGAGAAACCCACGGGAGTGTTCCCAGCAGGCATCTTAGGAAAAGCCCTGGGCGGGAGAAGGTGCCAATCCTGCCTCACCTCCTCCTGCTTTCCTGAAGCAAAGAGTGAAAAAAGACAAGGGGAAATAAAACAGAGCGTGGTATTTGCATTGCTGCTTATTTTTGCCCTGCAAAGCCAATCCGTGGGTGCTGGAGGAATGGTTTCCACTGGCTTGTCACAAAATCTCTGCAGCTGGCTCAGGCAGTTGGACACCCTGGCTTAGGACACGCCAGAGGAAGCAGTACCAGCCGGACACGTCCCACAGAGGTGCATCCCCACAGCTCTCCAGGGCCCAGGGCTGCACTGGAAGCTGCTGGAAGTTGGCAGAGGTGAAACTCAGCTGCATCTCACCCTGGTAATCCCATTTTGGAGATTGGAACTCAGCCATGGGGAATGAAAATATGACTGAAGCATTTCTTTATTCCGAGTTTGCCGGGCTGCCTTGGAGTCCCACCTCTGGAAAATCCAAGGATAAAGGGACAGAGTAATTAGGGTTTTCCCCAGGTCCCTGCTGGTGGTGCTGGAAATCCTTGTATTCCCACCCTTAGGACACTGTCATGTCCTAAAGTGTCCAAGTGCATGGCAGGTGCACAGAGATGGGGGATCTGAGCTCAGGGACCACGGGCTGGGGAGACCAGGGGATGAGCTGCAGCATCACCCACTGCACCTTTCATCACCAGTGACCTCTCCATGGCCCCACTTCCCTACTCAGGTGCTGAGGAGGTAGATGTTTAAACCTGCCAACCAGAAAATGTCCTTCCCTGTCACTGGTCATGTGCTGACATCCCTTATTTGTAAATAAATAGTCCCATTTTTTATGAAAACAGGCAGGGATGAGCTCAGCTCTCCAGGCCAGAGCTGCTGGGCACAGGCACCTTCCAACACATGCCTGTAATGGAGGCAGCAGGGGAACCCAACATTTTGTTTAATGAAAACAAGCCCTGCTTCAAGCTTCTGAAGGGTTATTATAAGCTGTGGCAAGATGAAACTCAAGACATAAGTCTCTTGGTATTTAATAATACATGGGATCGATTTTTCCTGTGGAGAAACTTCAATAGCACCTTTTTTTTGGTTTAAATCTTTTGTTGCAAGTATTGATTATTCATTGAAAATCTGAACCCCAAAGATGTGACCAAATGATTTCACAAAAAAGGTCTGATTTCTGCACCAAAGCAGGCATCTCCATGCAGTGACAACCCTTTTGCTGTACAGATATTGCAGCCCTGATGGTGAGTTTATAATTAGCCCATATAAATGTGTATGCAAATGTACATAACTGCATTTCAGGGGAAACTACTACTCACCCCCTAAAGCAAAGATGCAGCTACAGTGGGAGCCAGAGAAATGCAGCAAGCATTCTGATCTTAGCAGGTAATTAAAGCAGATTAATAAAAGTCAATTTATTACCAAACTGTCCTCAGAAGGGCTCCCACAAAGCCCACTTGAAGAGCTGTGACATCCAAGCCATCCATGTCTGCTCAAGAGGCACCCCTCCCTGGCTTTACTATTAAATCACTTTCTCACAGAGAAGGTCCAGCAGCTAACGACTCTAACACCTGTGCTTCTGTACCTGATGGAGCACGAGGGTGCCATCCTTTTAAACACATATTTCTGCTTTCTTAGCACCCCAGGTCTCCTCTTGAACGCGGGCTGACCTGCGGGTCTGCTGGGATNACGAGACAGGAGGAGGCAGAGGGAGAGAAAGAAAGGAAGATCAATTATCGATCTGATCCCGGGGACAAAACAGCACAAATGCGGTCCCTAAAGTTCCCTCAAGTCGGCCGTGGGCGTAAGCGCTGGGGATGGACGCGGTGCTCTGTGACAGAGCCCAGTTACAGCAGCCGGGCACGAGTCCCCAGATCACAATAAGGCAGCTTGAAGGTGACAGATTTCATTGTTGAAGGTGATAAAATTCCGCGTGGCG